>JACXGK010003401.1:0-45312 GCA_016801125.1 Novumbra hubbsi | reverse complement strand
TCTCCCAACCAGAGTTCTGGCTAATGGGTGAGAGTCAGTGATGTGTGTGTCTGTGTGTGTGAGAGAACAGATAGAGTGGAGGCAGGGATACAGTAAGGTGTAGTACCATTAGCAGGTTATGTCCCTTGAGGCCCTCCAGACAGCATAGTAGACAGAATGAGACCTCTGGTTTAACTGAGGATCTAGGACACACTGTTCCAGTACAGACTGGGAGAGAGAGAGCGAGAGACTTGGTGTGTTATAATTACTATAGAAAAGTAATTAAGTACACATTAACGAAAGTGTAGTTATGATAGAGCTCATGTACTGAAATCTGCATTGTGTACATTAAAAGTTGACAGGTAAACAATGGAACATAGGAATAATCCCTATGAGATTGCGTTGAATAGTTCTAGTAGGCTTGCTTGTTTTTGGACAAAAATCACTCTGCAGTGTTATTTATAAACACTCGTAAAATATGCAATTATGTGAGCCTTCTAAACTGATGGCAGTATGAAAATGTTTATGCAAAAAAATACTGTTTAAATTCAAATGTGTTAAAGTGTGTCAGGCTGCTTTGAGGTGTGGGTTATCGGCACAGCACAGATTCTCTACGAAGATACACAACGAATGTTTTAAAGCCAACCACAAGGTAAATGCAAATATTTACATTTCAAGTGAGACCCACATAATTACAATAAATTGTGTTTGCATAGCTTTTTAAACGTATTTCAGATCTTTTAGGTACTGGTTTCACAGCGAGGAAAAAAGGGAGGGGAGTGTCTATTTCTCTGATGGCTTATTGCACTGAATGCCTCTTCCCAATTCATCCTAGCCAGGAGGGAGACACAGACAGGAAGAACTGGACCGCTTTAGGATCGGAAAGTAAGTGAAAATTATTCGTTTAAAAATTGTCAATGTTAATGTAACAGACCGATTGTCGCGCGCGCCGTATCAGTTTTGTGTTCAACTTCCACGTGAGTGTGCGCGCACTCGTGTTTTGAAAACTCATAAGCATGTTCTACAGACTATATTGGTGTTGTTTTCCAGCTTGTAATAACTTATTAACTATACTAATGCGTTATTTCAGTATGAAATCATGTTACTGTTGGTCACCGTGTCATACAAAAAAAGTGGTGAATGGCGAAAAGGGGTGTAGCGTTGATGGGTACTGTAGGCTAGGCTACGCCGATTCGGTATGCTACCTGAGCAGTAACGATATTGTAGGATAGCCTACTGTACAGTACATATGCTTCAGTTCCTGAGCTGCAGAGGACCACTAATTTAATTAGCATCCCTATTATTATTTCATTATTTTCTCAGCCATTTTTCTTACTGACTACATTTATCGTTCGATTTTATCATCCAAGGCCTCCAATACTAGTGAGTGTTTATCAATCTCTATCAAGCAACACTTCGCTTAGGTGCAACTAGAAAGGTGACGAGGTGTAGTAGTTGAGTAGCCTATCAAGGTACGACTCAATAACAACAGACACTATTACAATGTAGAATCCGGTAGGCACCTTAAGCCTATTACTCAATTATGGTAGGTATTCAATTTGTATATATTTTCCCATTGTGGTATAGACAAATAGCTGGTGAGAGTTCAATGTCAATGGTGGTAGTAGATGCGTTAGTAAAGATGTTGTAGTGGGTCCAATGATGATGATATTGTAGTGATAAGAAGGTCACTGAAGGTAATGAATAATGACTCAACTAAAATCCTTTCTTTTCGCCATCCTTGCAGCACTAATTGATTTATTTCAGTCATACTTGCACTAAAAATCAATAGGGCAATGTATTGTGAATACACTCCCTCTTTTCAAGTTGTATTTTATGGTGTGTTTTGGCTTGGGGTATGTGTTTACATTGCCAAAGCAGTTGGAAAATGTTTTAGTAATTCCTACTATACGGTGCCATTTCTGTATAATGTCTTAATTAGTGAACCATTTTTAAATATTGGGGCAGATTTCTTTTACCTTAAAAAAGGCAAACATATTGATATTCAAAGGGAATTTTGGCACTTTTTTCTGTAAAGTAGGTGATATTGCCAGTCCAATGGGTTATTTGGTGACTTCTGCAAGACATATAAGGCATATTAAAGGCTTCCTTCATGATTGTATTGACCTAGTTAAAATCTTATAAAAATTACACATTAACACATTATTTGTCATTATATTGTCTTTATAATCACAAATATATATTTACGAGTGCCGTCATTTTGCTCTTTGGACAAACAACTGCTCAATGCTAAGTGCTTCATTTTATGGTTTATGATGTTAGTCTGTATGTGTCAATCATATATCCATCCTAAATTATATAGACATTTATTTATATAGGTTTCATAATTCTAAAATAAGTTTAATAGAGTTGTACTTTTGATAGGTTTCAGTTTCATAATTGTGTCAATTAAAGTGATCTCTGGCCAGTCCTTATTGTCATGTTCTTTATAGGTCCTGCAGAATGTCCCCAGAAGTCAAATGATCTTTGTTTTACTATCCTTGTGGTGGTTTTAACCTGTACATTCACACACACACACACACACACACACACTTCAGCTTTAGTAATTAAGTATAACACCATAGGGGTTGCTCTGTCCAGGCTCTACCATCAGCACCTTTTCCTTTATTACTCTGTCAGTCATCTCACTCTCATTTCAACCCTCCTTTATCCCACTACTCATCAGTAGTTCCTCTCACCTTACGTTTTTTCTTTCCTCCTGACTAATTCTCAGTACTCCCACTCTCTGTCTCCTCTTTTTACACTCATGCCTTCTCTCGACTGACACATTGGAAGTCAATCTAATGGGGCTGCTACACAGCAGACAGTGTGTGTGTCCAAGTGTGTACACCGGTGTGTTCCCAGGGGAGATGCACAGTGAGGTAACCTTACAGTATGTCTGAATTGAATACAGTCCATTGCCATAAATAACAGAAAGCCTAAAGCATTTGCTGTGGTGCGTGCAGCATATTCATTCAAACGTACGGTATAATTCCCTGTGAACTTGGTCCAGTGGTTCATTACTTGCATATCCACTGTGTATTCGTCTTTGGACAATATGAAAATGCATAATATCTGTCCATTCAAATACATCCATGACCGCTAAAGGCAAAGTTATTGGGAACATGTCACATTTGGGGTCAAATTGCAACCGAGACCTATTTCTATGAGACATGTAGGCAGAGTACATGCCTACATTCACTAAGGATTTAAAATATGTATGTTATGCCAGACTTTTCCATTTTCTACATGTCATTAATATTTCTAAACCAGTATAAAAAAAAGAAATCTTATCTAATATTATATTTAGCTGAAAGTACATTAAGAGATAATACTAATAATGGAACATATTTATAGCAGGTCACCAGTAAAGTAATTTATTTCTGTTCTGTTTTACCTAGTTTAATATTTCAGGTTTTTTTGACACAGGAAATTTATGTGTCTAGTATCCACTGGTATCTGTTCTAGTTTATGTAAATGAAGTAATAAAATCTCATTGAAAAATATATTTCATGTAGATTTCAAAGGAGTGATCTATGATGATACAAAGAAAATATATGCAGCAGTTTAAACAGCAGTTTGTTTTTCTATGCGTGTGATGTCCAGAAACTCAGAAATCCATGTCTCCTATCCCCTAGCCCTAATGCTATTCCTAACTTTAACCCTAATGCTATTTCTAACCTTAACCCTAATTATATTCCTAACTTTAACCCTAATGCTATTCCTAATCTTAACCCTAATTATACTCCTAACCTTAACCCTAATTATATTTCTAACCTAAACCCTAATGCTATTTCTAACCTTAACCCTAATGCTGTTCCTAACCTTAACCCTAATGCTGTTCCTTACCTTAACCCTGATGCTGTTCCTAACCTTAACCCTAATGCTGTTCCTAACCTTAACCCTGATGCTGTTCCTAACCCTAACCCTAATTATATTTCTAACCTAAACCCTAATCATGTTCCTAACCTTAACCCTAATGCTGTTCATAACCTTAACCCTAATTATATTTCTAATCTAAACCCTAATGCTGTTTCTAACCTTAACACTAATGCTGTTCCTAACCTTAACCCTAATGCTGTTCCTAACCTTAACCCTGATGCTGTTCCTAACCTTAACCCTAATGCTGTTCCTAACCTTAACCCTGAGGCTGTTCCTAACCTTAACCCTGATGCTGTTCCTAACCTTAACCCTGAGGCTGTTCCTAACCTTAACCCTGATGCTGTTCCTAACCTTAACCCAAATGCATAGTGACATCATCACCTCTCATTCACACCACCTCAATCCACTCCTGCTGCCTGTATGCATGCATGCCATGGGGTTGCTATGGAAACGACTGGTTCAGTTCTACAGTGACTGTTGACTAAACAAGGACATTTATTCACACCCAGACAACACTCAAACACACTCAAGTGAAGCCAGGAGAACAAAACAGACACATTAACCTTTCAATTCAGAGAGATAAGATCCTCACTTGGCCAACTGTTCAACTCTGCTAATAATCAGCGACAACTAGTCCTATGTTCTGAAGCCCAGAATTATCTACATAAAGTTAGAAATTGGGCTGCTTATTGTTCAAATGAAACACTGGTAAAAGATTTGAGAGGCAGAGCAGTGTCAATGCAGTAGAGAGAGCTGGCCTTATAGAGCTGGGACAATAAACTGTCTGATTATTAACACTGACCATACTGATAACTTAGCTCTGGCCTGGCTGATATTATTATTAAAGCAGGGATACGTGATGGGCATTGTCAGTGTCCATTGTCCCAGCTCTGTCATTTGTAGTATGTCACTGACAGTTGTTTTCATTGATAATCTTGGCGATCGTTAACAGGAATGTGCCAAATATAGTACTTTACGTGATAAAAAAGCTCATATTATTGTATCATTATATGTATTATTGTCGTAGCAATTCAAAGAATTTATCTCAACATTTATTTCTGTCCACATTGCCCATCTCTAGCAAACAGTAATTTCACAGCATCGTCTTGACCTGTTAGTTCCATCCCATTGTACACCTATTACCCAAGGGGGGTCAGCTCAATGAGGCATGTGGATAATTACTCAGTGGCCTAGTCTCAGCCCTACATCAGCTGGTCTCCATCCTGGCCTATAGTCCAGCGACGCTAACTCTAATTACCTACAGGACCATAGTTATCTTATTGCTTGGTGCTGGGCAGTAACAAAAGCCTGCACAGCCTGTAGATCTCCAGGACTAAGGTTGGTGACCACCCCCACTTAACTAGACTGAGTTCAGTAGCTCTAAGAGATGCGGTTCATATTCTGTTGATTTGCTGTTTGTGTCAGTTGCTGCCACAGATGAAAAGATGTAGCTGTGAGTCAACAGCTGTCACTGTTAGTCAGTGTGTTTGTGTGTGACAATCTGGGTACATCCATGCATAGCTCAAAAGCAGTAAACTTTGGGAAGTCTACGCTAGGAAATAGTTAAATATGTGTTGGAACCTCCTGTAAATCCATCATGCCACCTCAACACATAAAAACAATGAAATGATTAGGTTTTGTGTAGTTATTTTTTTTTTTTGTCTATATTGTAATAATACCACTATTATAGTGTAAGCCTAATAAGATTGTAAAAATACTAGGGCTGGGAATCTATTAAAAATATTTAACTTATTAATTGCCAAATTTGCTGAGATGAATCACGATTAATCCAATTTTTACATCACATGTGGTACAATCACTCAAATAAAGCCATAAATGCAATGAAGTATATTTTAAATAGAACATATTATGACATCTTGTGAACTGTATACAAAACAACAGAGTAGTCATTACCATCAATTATATGCAGCAACATTATAAACAACAATGCTTCAAGGCCTCTATCCCAATGTCCTCCATAGTCCTTAAGCCCTGAACCTTCACAGACTTAATTGACGTCACCTGGTAAGTGATTGAATGCAAGAGGCTGCAAGGGCTCAACATGCTATAAATAGGAATGGGACAGCATATAGTAATGTTCTCGGAATCCGATGAAAGCATGTTTGGAATTTACAAACTACACACAGTTCTGGCTATATGAACTATCAGTGAACTTTGTGTTTATACTTACATGTTAACTTTTTTTTCTAAACATGCTGACGTCAGAAATGTTAAGATTGAACATGAGAATCCATTTATTGAGTAGAGCATAAACTTTTACCACGTTTATTCTTTCATTCATTACCATCTCTTTTTTAATTCGATTGAATTTCGTATTTGCATACGATAAAATGTTTTTTGTAATCTTGCTTTTATTTTTTGGTTAAAAAAATATTTCAGTGACGTTTTATTTTCTTAAATTCAATACATATGAGCTCAATTCCATAGAGCTACAGTATGCAACTGTAACGTGACAAAAATGAAGAACGACTTTACCGAAGACCCAATAAAGATATTTGTCTTTTCTGTAGCCACCCTACTGTATTTTTTGGCTTTAATAGATGCTTTAAGATTTTCGTTATATGATAACTATTTGCAATAGTGGACGTGTTCAACATTAGCAATTACACGTCGGACACCCAGTCCCCCGGAAGAATGAACAAAAGAACAAAATGACATAAAATATATATTTTATTTTGCTGAACGAGATTCAAAGATTCCCCCAAACTCCCCCAGCCCTAGCAAAATACACATGGTGGATCCTGAGACGTTTTTCAGATTTGTGGTGCACCTTTCTGGAGCAAATCCGGCAATCTGCATCCTCCAAATGTTTGGTCTCAGCTATTTAAATTTAGCTTAGAACTTAAATGTGCCCAGAGTTGTGAAGTTGTGTTTGGCTTTGGAACTACCAGTAACAAAACGCAACACCAAAGCAAAAACATTTCGCTGACCAACGTGACGTTTCACCTCTCGCTTTCGGTAAATATTATAGACTAGTTATTTGAAACTGCCTTCCTTACGTAGCGAAACGTGTTTTAACGTCAATTATGCAATGGGACAACATATATTTCCATAAATACATTTCAATCCACCTTATCTAATTAGGAAATATGGTTGGAAATGACAAAACTCGACTTGTGTGGTTTTTCTTTTGTCGATTAGAGTTGAGAAGAGAAAAGCCACTATTGAATAAAAAAGTAGCGAAATTACATTCCTGTGCATAGCAAAACAATGCAGTCAGGCAGGAAACGTTTACTGACATTCGCCAAACCCAGAGTCACCCATCAGACCTCCAGATGGAGAAGCAGTTTCTTGAGTCAGCAGAGCATTGGCGACATGTAACCACAATGCGTCTCAACGGTGGATCTTGCCTGCTGAGCAACTTCTGCAATACATCACTTCCTGGATTTGAAATGTTTAATAACTTCTGAATCACTTAAGAGTTATGACTCCAGTGAGCAAACTCTATTCACATGCAGTCTTATTACACAAATTCAGCACAACAAATATTGTCCTGTTCGGGAGAGAATGACCAATCATGCGGCTGTCTGGTACAGTACCAACTGTTAGTTCACTGTGAATTGCCTTGGGTGGATGGTTAAATGTCAGAGCTTTTCTGATGTGGAGCGCATGTCTTTCTCCCCTTTTGAATTCTATGCTGTCAATGTCATTCAGGCTTAACTATTGTCCAACAGATTCCCTCTGAGAATTATTTTGACACCTTGTAAAACCCATTTCCTTACAATATCTTACCACTTATATGTTTTATGACTTCAACTTTCCGACTTAAACCAAACTTAAAAACTTTTCCCACTTTTTTCTTTTCACTTTTGACACTTCCCTAGTCTCCTTTCCCTCACAAGGCAGGCTATGCGTCTCATACCAAATGCTTTCCATTGACTTATCTCAAAGAAACACCCTCCTCTGATCTCCACTCTGCTCCAGCTCTACCATCTCAGCCACCACCCAGATGGTCTTGCGCTGTGGCAGGATTTGTACTCGTTCTCCTAGTACTCCTCTATCCTATCATCCTCCCCGCTGGGAAATACTTGTGTGTAAAAAAACAGACCAGTATCTCTTCTGTCTGTGCTTTCCAAAACACTTGAGAGTTCTTACTCAAGTTTATTGAGATCTCAGAGTGATCACCCGGACCAGTTAGGCTTCAGCTGGTTTCTCAGCCAAGACCGCTCTTCTCTTCTCATCATCCTAGATCGTTCTGCTGCCTTTGACACTGTGAACCATCAGATCGTTCTCCACCATCTTGGGGCTGGGTGTCTCAGGCTTTGCACACTCTTAGGATGTGTTGTTTTGGGAGGTCTGTTCTTAACAGATGACATGAAGAGGATCTGTTCACTCTTGCTACTAAGGAAAGAAGAGTTGTCCCTAGCTACAGGCTACTGTACTTAAATCCTACATTTATACCCAAGTTCATTGTTCTGCCAAATCGGGCCTCTCTGCCATCCCACCCCCACAGGATATTACTTTTGTTATTGCATTTGTTCGTAGAAAACAACAATGCAAGAGAGCGTTGTAGAAAATAATTAATGCAAAACTCTGGGAGTGGCATTGAAATTCTTTGATTCAACTGTTCTAATGAGGAAAAGTGAACATTATATTTTCTCATTTCTATGTTTGGGCCGTAGGGAACTTTCTTCACAGTAATAAGCAGTCAGTAGCCTGCGGGGGGGGGGGGGTATGACACTGTTAGTGAGTACCTCCCTGTGCTGTGCGCAACTGTTCTGCTACTCTGTAAAGACTTAATAAGAGCATGAGCCTTAGGCGATGCTGCAGTATGTATTGCAAGGCCTTGGGTTGGTAAAACAGAACTGCAGTCAGGAGTGGGTAGGTTTCATTTGATCTGGATGTCGTCTTTGTCTGGGAGTTGGTCTCGCGGGGTTCAATTGCACTGAGTTTGATGAGAACGTTAGAGCAGCAGTTTAATAGCGTTCCTCTCAGCAGCTCTGGTGGCTCTCCTGGGTGTTAGTTTATTTAAATCCACCCTCGTGTGAACATTGCTGTTAGAGCAAGATTAATGTACCTTCCCTTGACTCTTAAACACATACACACCTTTCCCCCCCACTGCCGTGGTTACGGGGCCTTGGAAGCAGCTCAGGATATTGTACGCTTATTAAGTGTACATCGATAAATAATCCCTCGACAGGGCAGTTTTCACCCTGTGGAAAGAACGAAAGCAAGAGAGGGAGAGAAAGCGAGGCACGGCGAAATTGATGGAGTGGGAGAGGGAGGGAGGAGAGAGAGGAGAGACAATAAGGAGACAGCAGGGAGGATGTCATCACCATGATCAACCCAAGAGTCCCTGCATCTAAAAACACGGGCTCATTGCCTTGTTGGGGAACAAGAGGAACTAAAGTTAAGGGCCAAGTCGTGCATATAAAGAGGAGGAGGGAGACTAACTAATTAAAAGTTTGGAAGGAGACGCCTGCTGATTGTGAACGACTCCTGAGGGTGCTGGTGGGCCTACTGTTGATCTCAAGCTGTTCAAGCAGTTAATTAAAAGAAAACGATGTGCTGGTGCAAATCCGTTACAGATTGCAATTGATTCGCTCCGCAAAGGCAGATCAGGAGAAAGCAATCCCGGCACGCTAACAAGACTGCCTTCCTGGGTCAGGGTTAGGAAAAACACTACACATTTCATTTGCTGTTATGCTTTTCTTCTTTAATCCATTATTAAAACCAAACCAAGCATTATGCTGGCGGGGCGAGTAGCGGTACCCCGGTCTCGCATCGTCAAAACCTGTCTCTGTTTCTATGGTAACCCACCGGGGCACTCACAAGTTTACGAGGGAAGGAAAATCATTTTTAAGAAGGGTCTTCCTGTTTATTCTCCTTTGGAGGCATCCTATCTTTCATTAGAGAGGGAGAGCGGATCAAGCCAGGGAGAGAAGGGCTGTCTACGGCATAAACAAGTAATGAGAACACTTGGGAATTTAGAGTGGAATTGTGGAATGAATGTAAAGAGAGCAGCCAACTAGCTTAGCTTTATGCAAAAAAGCAAAGGAAACATTATGACCACAAAAGAGTACTTAGTGGTATAAAAGATCCAAATGAAAGCACTCATGTGGGATTTTTGTAAAATGATAAAACCTTTATTGTAGGGGCTATGAACTTGGTAAACACTAACGCAGTCAGGCCACTGCCTCCATCGGGGTGTTTGGAACATAGTGGAGGATAGAAAACGGTGTGAAAAGGTCTGGTTGGCCTAGTCCCTCTCCACCACTAGGGACCAGAGTTACCGAAATGGATTTCTATATTAGTACAAAACGCGAAGAACGTCTCCGTCTATATAAAAACCTGTTTAACACGGTTCAGAAAAAGAGCACAAAGCTGTAGAAATGGAGAGAAGTCAATGTCCTCGTTTAGACCTGGATAAGTGGTACCTTTAAGAATATATATATATCCAATATGTCTCACGCTGCTTCAGGCGTTTTCATTTAATGCCACCCCTGGAATCTAACGAGATTCCCTCAATGCCAGAAAGCGGCAAACCGGCACGATCGCTTCCATGCTTTGCTTCCAAATAATGTTTAGCCATAGGATAGTTCACATTGCCTTCATGAATCTCATGCCTGTGGTCTGCCATCCAATCCCTTCGTCTCCTCTTAGTGAGGCTTACTATAGAAGCAACGGCAGGTGCACTCTAGTTTATACACTACATGCAGTAGACCTGCAGTTTATTCAACTTGGTTTCTGGTTACTCACAACGTTCGACACAGTCGTTACAATTGGGTGGATTCAGCCTCTCGTTTGGGTGGTGGAAGGAAGCTCCCCACCAGCCTATCCTTTAATGTGGGGGCGGCCCTGAAGCTGACACCAGGAGGCTCGGTGAAAACCTCGCGTTGGGCACTGTCACTGCGGATGATGTGCTTTCTCTTTGATACGGACTGCTTCTTTACTGTACTGTCACAAGGCTCCTGGGCCGTCTTCGGTGGATGCTTGTGACAAAGAATGTGTCTCTACTGAGTGACAGGGCTCTGTTGATGGCTTCTGTGGGAACCTCAGATTTGGAACCTTTTTTGCCAAAAATGTTGATGCATGTCAGCAATATTGAATGTTCAAGGCATCATCAGAGTCACAGGTGCGTCTTAGCCTCTGAAATTGTCCGAAAGGAGCCAAGGAGGGATGAAACGGTCTGCATGGAGCACTGTGTTTCGGTCCACCCTTTCCTGAAAATGGAAGTGTGGAAATTGACGTCATCTTCAGAGATGTTTATACCCATAAAGTGAGTCTTGTTTTAGTTATTCCCTAATGTCAGGTTTGTATGTGCATTAGTAGTATTCCCATAAGCATGGAAGTCTAGTAGTTCCTGTTCAGAGCCAGAGAAGAACCGAATAACATCATCAATGTTGCGTTTCAATGTATAAATATTGATGGTAAAATATATGTAGCGTTCCTCCCATAAGCAGGTCAGTGTAGGCCTAGTTCGGGGCCAAACAAGCTCCCATCGGTGAAGTTTCTCCTGTCTTTACGCTTGATCTTGAAACAAGAATCCATTGTTTTTCAGAGTCCATTCTGGGAGTTGTAGAATGAAGTCAGTAAACCTGACAACAAAGGCTTTTTTATTTTACACACGAGTGCCTTCATTTGGATATTTTATACCACTAAGTACACTTTTGTGGTTGTATGTTTTCACACGAGTGCCATCATTTGGATATTTTATACCACTAAGTACACTTTTGTGGTTGTATATTTTCACACGAGTGCCTTCATTTGGATATTTTATACCACTAAGTACACTTTTGTGGTTGTATATTTTCCTTTGCTTTTGGTCTACTGTTTCCTCCCTAGCACCTGGGCATGTTTATATTGTCTTGGGAATACTTGAGGCACTCCTGCTACTGTATTACTTTCTAACTAGACTTTGGATGTGCCAAACTGTAGATGTTTTTGTTTTTACAGAAGTTTTTACAGAAGTAAACCAATTATTTTGGAGTTCTGTGGATGTCCATAGCATAGATTTCCCACAGTCCCAGTGCGATGTAGCTTGGTGTTAATGGCCTCCCACAGTTGTGTAGAAATAACAATATCTCACAGAACATCATAGAACCTCAAACGCACTTCAAGAGCAAAAGACCAACAGGCATTATTTCATGGTAGGCAATTGATTTCGAGGAGATGAACAGGGTCGTGTCTTGGCACAAGCCGGGAGAGGTTATTCAGAGGATGTTGGATGATGGTGAGCTTCTGCAGAGTCCACATGGGAAGCAGCCGGAGTTCTGTAGCTCCCGGACATCTCATTCTGTGTGACACCCACTTGGGTGAGGCCTCAGCAGCTCTGGGCAGCAGAAAGGTCAACGCCAAGTTTTGAGAAGTATCTCGTACAACTTCCTGTTCCTCAGCCCTGCTGCATTCGGTAATGTTGCTCTCGCAGATCAGGAACTGTCAGCCAAGCGACAGAAAAATCTGATACTGTGTCCAGATGTTTTCACTGTAAACACAAGCCAGTGGTTTTCTGGCATTGTTTTTGTTACCTTTATTTAACCCGCTTGAAGATGTGTTTCATCCAGCGGTCATTGACGTCCCACGTGTTATTTTACAGCAATGTGTTTACCTTAGCCTTAAACGCATTAAACAAGACATACTCCTGTTATTCCAGGACCCTTTGAACCTTGTGTTCAAGCCGAAAGGGCAGAGGACTGAAAACTCTTTTCCCTTGCTCTGTAAAAGCCTTAGCCCAGGCAAAACAGTCTGCTCGACAATGTAGTGACACAATTAAAACGGGCCTTAAAAAATGGCCTCATGCATAAACAGGTGATTTCATCTCAGAAATGTTAACACACTTTTGTAGAGAGTACTCTGTGCACACTGTCCAGTACACTGAAACATGTGAATCATAGTGTAGTGAGACACTTAACACAACAGCCTGGAGCTTAAAGATGATATTATACATACTCTACTTACCTCAGCAGAAGGTCAGTATGGAATTTCACATCTTTCCCCATGTACAAGATGTCTGCTTAATCAATTAAAGGAATGACAGCAGAAACAACTGCTTCCAAAAAGAACAACCAGACAAAATATAATTCATTTGCGACAGATATGTAAAACACTCATCTATAAAAACAAATGTAAACTAGGAATTTGTAAATTGTTAAGGTTTCCCTTAGTTTGTCTTGTGTATTGACAATACAGGGAAGAGTCTGGGGATTCCACTTAGATTTTGTGAAAACCATCACTTACCTTTTCAACATTTAAAGCAAATTCAGCTGACAGAACTGGGTCTGAAACATGGTAAAGGCAGACTGCAGTTCTTCGAATGCCTTATTCAGTGATGCTGCACAACAATAAATCATTTTCGTCAGCATGAAAAATAAAAACAACAATTGCATTTTACACACTCCTAGCAACAAATCTATGTATAGTGGAACAGCATTTGCCTGAAAAGAGAGCCCCTGGCACCCCCTTCTGGTCACTTAACAGAATGGCCATCAAACGCTGAGTCTGGACACGGTTCTATCTGACGGGAGTTTGTCAAGAATTTTAGAAAGAAAAGGAAGTCTGTAGTTTTGGACATCAGAGGGATCAAGAGTTGGTTTCTTGAGGAGGGGGGCGACATGAGCTGACTTGAAGTCAGAGGGAACACCGCAAGTGGATTGGGAGGAGTTGATGAGGAAAGAAAGGCGATGTAAAAGGTCTACAGAGATGGTCACCCACAGTGGGGCAAGAAGCCTGAACAGGTCGACTGAAAGAGAAACTATTGTCAACTTTATTTCCAAATGGTTGGCAAGGTCCTCTACCGACATGGAAGAAGGAGGTGGAGGAGGATTTAGGAGAGAGGAAAAGGTGGCAGAGTGGCACATGCTTGACATTTAGAGTGATTTAGAGATTGTCTTTAGCTGCAGAAACCGAGGAAGAGAAAATTGAGAGAAGCAAATAAAATGATGACAGGTCCTTGGGAGGTTTTGTTTTCTTCCATTTTCGCTCAGCAGCCCTGTTGTGTTAAGCTCTCAGTGAGTCAGTCAGCCATGGAGAGGGGAAAGCCAGGCTGGCTGAAAGGACAAGGGACAGAGGGAGTTGGAGGAGGTGGAAAGAGAGGAGAGTGGGGTAGAGGAGTCAGACTAAAGGATGAAGCAATATATACTTGGATTTGTGAGAAGCTGTAGTCCCAGAACACAGGGGAAGCCCTTCCCTGCATGTCAACAGACAGCTCTAGACAGCTTTATTATTATTTCACCAGGACATTCTCAAAATAAATACCAAGAAATGTTGCCCAGAAGGGTTTAGGAGAGAGACATATCATTACTTGGTAGTCCACTTATAAATGGAACCAGAGACTGCAAAGGGGACTGAGTCTAGAACCAAGTCTAAAGAAACATTTGACAGTTCTCATCTGGCCTGAAAAGTCAAGACTTCACAGACCCAAGACTGATGAGCTGACACCTTTACCCAGGCCCAGTCCAGTATGTAATTAGCCTCAACCCCAAAGGTATACCTGTTATTTTTAGGAAACAGTAACCTGAGCATATTGTAACTTTGCTAAACGTAACAACCAATAAACAACTGAGAAACAGTGAGAAACCCAACTACAAATATAACAAAAACTCTGGATTCAACCGTATTATCCGAAATTAGACGGACACTCCTTGTGATGCCTGCTACTAAGTGTCTCATTGTAAGGTAAACCTGCCACATTCAACCACAAGGATAACATCAGCAAGTTCCACTGTTTCTGCATGGTAAATAAAGAATGTTTTTTTGTGATTTCAATTTATTCTGCATTGTTTACCCTGTTCCAAATGGTTAGAACAAAACAAGAGAGCCAGAGAGAGAGGAGAGGCAATGGAGAAGGTCTCATTTGGGAAGGAGTGTGTGATGAATGGAAGGAGGAACAGAGATGGGGAAGAATAGACTGGTTGCCTAGTTACTAATGGAAGACTCCGCTTGTAAAACCAACTCCCTCCTGATTGTGCACACACAACACACACACACACGGACACACACAGCAGAGGGTCACAACTGAACATCTAATCAATTCATTAGCTTTACGTTGTTCTGACTAGCCTGTGTGAAATAAGTCAAAGGAAAATAATGGGCGAGTGTCTTGTATGTCCCGGCATTGGAATACATGATGTGGTGTCTCCATACAATCCCCCTTCTCTCTCGCCTGTCCAGGGGTCATTCTGAACTCGCTGGCCAACCAGTGCAGGAGCCTCCAGCTGGGTCTTCCTGACCTTTCTCCACCTGGATCCCCCGATCTAGGGTCTTCCTCCACCCAGACGTGCCGACCCTGTCCGCCTCTGACTCCCTGGCAACCCGACTCCCTCCCGGGTGGAGACAGACATGTCGGTGCCCTCTGCCCAAGAGTTCCACTGGCAGAGCCTGGCACGGCTTCCCAGCGGGCGCGTGTACCACTCTCTGGTGGAGGTGGGGGGGCTGATGTACATGCTGGGGGGCTGTGATGCCGCTGGGAGGCCCTCTCCAGCCCTAGAACTCTACTCTCCAGAGGTAGGTTGGAGCACACACACACACACACACACACATGATGAAACTCAGAACCGAGGACTGAGCCACCGTGTCGCTACGCAACGTTGTTCTCAGGAGGACCGGTGGCTGAGCCTGCCCCCGATGCCAAGCCCTCGCGTGGGCGCGGCCGTGGCGGTGTTGGGCAAGCAGATCCTGGTGGTGGGCGGGGTGGCGGAGGACCAGCGCCCCCTGAAGGTGGTGGAGGTGTACAACACTGAAGAGGGAAAGTGGAGGAAGAGGAGTTCCCTCAGAGAGGCGCTAATGGGGGTGGCCATCGCTGTCAAAGGTGGGTAGATTATTCATGACAATCAGTCACATGGGACATGCTGGACATGTGTGGGTACAAGAATGTGTTTGGCTGGGTTCATGACCGCTTATTCTCACTCCCTGTCTTTCCTTGTCTGTCTCTCTCTGTCTGTCTCTCCCTGTCTATCTCTCCCTGTCTGTCTCTCTCTGTCTCTCCCTGTCTGTCTGTCTCTCTCTGTCCCTCCCTGTCTGTCTCTCCCTGTCTCTCTCTGTCCCTCCCTGCCTGTCTGTCTCTCTCTGTCTCTCCCTGTCTCTCTGTCTCTCCCTGCCTGTCTGTCTCTCTGTCTCTCCCTGCCTGTCCCACTAGATGGACGTGCGTTGGCGGTGGGGGGTATGGGGGCAGACCTGCTGTCTCGGGGGACACTGCAGCAGTATGACCTGAGGAAGGACGTGTGGGCCCTCCTCCCTCCCATGCCCACGCCGCGTTATGACGCTACCGCACATCTCCTGGGCAACAAGGTCTACGTGGCCGGTACGGAAGGCTTTGTTCTCGCCAGTTTGCAGGAATCCAAAATGAAGAGCTAAATAAAAACGGAATTGCAATGCAGCTTGTAAATTGTAAAGAGCATAAACATTAACAAAAGAAAATAAAATAGTTCAAACCGTTCCAGTGTAAACACATACCCAATCCATCCAAGTCCGTTAAGTGGATCAGCCTCATTCTTGGGGGACATTTCCAGCCTCAGCCCCCTTCACTCCGGTTCAGTGTGTTTGTCTGTAGTGAGTCTGTTTGAAACGTGTGTACTGTGTATCGGGTGAAACGTGTGTACTGTGTACCGTGTGAAACGTGTGTACTGTGTACCGGGTGAAACGTGTGTACTGTGTACCGGGTGAAACGTGTGTACTGTGTACCGTGTGAAACGTGTGTACTGTGTACCGGGTGAAACGTGTGTACTGTGTACCGGCTGAAACGTGTGTACTGGGTACCGGCTGAAACGTGTGTACTGTGTATGTGGCTTCCCTTTAGGTGGGCGTCAGTGTAAGCGCACGTTGAAGGTGTTCGAGGTGTTCGACTGTGAGACGCGCTCCTGGACTACACTTCCCAGCATACCGTGCAAACGTTCATACGGGGGCGTCTTTTGGGACAATTTAGGGAGGCTGTGTCTGCTGGGGGGGCTGAGGAAGGGAGGGGGCCACCAGAGCTCCAAGTTCACCAATAACGTCAACATCTTTGATGCTAACCAGGGTAAGACACACAACAACAGACACACAACAACAGACACACAACAACAGACACACAACTACAGACACACACCTGAACACCAAGTGCGTGTTAGTGATACAAAACAATCACTTCCTCTTCTATACTCTATTGTAAAAAGACCAGGTATTCAAGCTGAATGTGGATCTAAAACTCCTATGAATACGTAATTGCAACGCATTGTTTGTGAATTTTCTTTTGGATAGATCTACTGTATGCTATTTATTTGGGTGATCTGTCAATAATTTTACCCAACTAAAAATTATTCTCCATGAATATACGCTAAACCCATGAATGTCATACTTCAGTACTTATGTTCCTTCACACAGAAAATACATATCTAAATAACAAATGGTAGAATTGGTAAGAGACCCGAGTGGGAAAATCAATAAGTCATTTCAGACCGTCTGGGAGGGTGTCACACATTTGGATTTGATTTTGTTCCAAATGAAAGGAGCAGTGGGAGTCTGAATACTAATGTAACAGCCGTGAGTCAGTCTGTCTGGCGGTCTGCTTTACTCCAGATTTAGGAGATCCACCACCCTCCTCCCCCTCAACACACACTGGAACATAGTGGTGGTGGCAGAACTCAGGCCCAGGTGTTCCAATGAAGTTGGTTCAATCCACGTAAAACAGGGACCCTCCAAGACCATGACACACACACATCCCATGAAAACAACAGGCCAAAAACACTGGGGCAGGAGGAGCTTAATTAGGGACATAACGAGGCACAGGTGGAACCAATGAATATAGAGAGAGAAACTAGAACGGAAATACATAGAAAACATAGAAATGTAACAGCCGGCACAGGCCGATCGTTGCACGAAAATACCCACACAGTCTAAGTGGAGAGCATAGGGTAGTGGAGCTACAGTGAGGAGATCGTGGGGGCGTTTAAAGGGGAGAACAGGAAAACGTGTACCCAACCCGCGCTGATATTGTTTTCATTAGAATAGCAAGATTCAGAAGCGGATTGCGTTATGATCTGTCTTCCTCCACAAACTTGCACAAAGCAATGTCATTCACCGTATTTCTGTATGGTTAATGTAGATCTACTGACTCTTTCTCAGTGTCCTTGATTGCAGTTTGAAAAAGCATTGTGCGAAATAGCAGCAACATCGGGAACTATAGATTAAATTGACAAAATGCGATGCCGTTTTAACGGTACTGCCATATACAACACGGCCAGACGGACGCCGCGATAGCCGTCACACCACAGTTGTGTTCCCTGGCATTTTTCCTATGACTCAAGCTCATCGTCGTCATCGGGTCACGCTGTATGTTCACATCCTCTCTTCAGACCGTAGAATACAGTCATAACGTAGTCTACCACACACCCTAACCACACGCCACACCGTAACCAGTCCTTTCTGTGGTAACGTAACTCTGGGACCTGTCCTCCTGCTAGTGTGTTCCCACCACTCTGAAGAGACACACGGGAACTTCCGTAGTGCTGGATGTGATGTTTCAAACGGCTCTGGAGGAAGCCCCCTGAGAGTGCCAGTCAGCCACTTCAACAACAAAGGCCCTGGCAGTTCGAAGCGCCGTGCCCGTCACCAGCTGTGCTCTTTCTTATTCCCTTTCAAGCTCAAGCCTGGGCTGGCATCACAACACTTTATTAAAGCAGGGCTTTTATATGCTCCGGTGAAGTTTTCCTCCCTGTGTATCAATCCTCTTTTTCCTCCGGAGCTGATTGTGGAAACAGACAGGCGAGGGCACAACAATGTAAGAAAAACTTAAATATAGCATTTGAAAAGCGTTTCTTGATGGGGATTACTGTGTTCTCTCCCTAATCGGGGTTTCAACTGAAGTAGTTTTCCTGTCGTTAGAAGTGCTTTGTGTTTGCTTAGATGTAGAAGTGTAAATAATATGCCCATTGAGTTTTATGCTAGTGGTGCCCTGTTTGACTGCAAAACAACAGCTTGTTTTTCCTCCTTTGAAGCAATTAAAATGTTTCAACTGGGTTGTTTAAAGGAAAATGGCCCATCTTCTGTTTTCTAATATCTGAGGCCACGACCTGATTTATATGTGGCTGCAGGCTTTTTATTCTTGGGGCAAATGGTATACTGATTCTTGTAATTTGCGGAATTAGGAAATACACTGGCCAATATGTTAGGTAAATGACTCTGTTCATAAGCATGAATCACTCCTACCGTGAGTCATGTGGCTCTG
Source organism: Novumbra hubbsi (assembly GCA_016801125.1). Taxonomy (NCBI): domain Eukaryota; kingdom Metazoa; phylum Chordata; class Actinopteri; order Esociformes; family Umbridae; genus Novumbra; species Novumbra hubbsi. The sequence goes on along the minus strand of JACXGK010003401.1, from coordinate 26,291 downwards.
GGTTGCTATATAAAGCAGGCACGGGAACTGACCTAAGTAGCTATGAGCATGGTGAGAATGCTGGTGCCAGACGTGGCATTACAAGTATTTCAAAGAGTGACACCCACCTGGCTTGGACCATGAATGCTAACAGACCAATTACAGACAACGGCACCTCAGTACACACAACAGCACCTCAGTACACACAACCACATCTCAGAACATTCAACGGCATCTCACAACAAACCACAGCATCTCAGAACACACAACAGCACCTCAGAACACACAACAGCATCTCAGAACACACAACAGCACCTCAGAACACAAAACAGCACCTCAGAACACACAACAGCACCTCAGAACACACGACAGCACCCCAGAACACACAACATTATCTCAGAACACACGACAGCATCTCAGAACACACAAGGGCATCTCAGAAAGTGCAACTGGACTGCTAAACCAGGTGACCCACACAGGTTTCACTTCTAAATCAGTAAAAAACAAACGCTTCTCCAATAGCAGCTACTTTACAGATGTACCCTGGGACAGCTCTAGCCTTTTAGCCATAATGTTATTATTGCTTGTGGCTTAGCGGTCTGAAACCCTAAGTGAACGCTTATGGTGGTTATGCCTTCAAATGGCCTTGGGTGGATCTAATAACCTACTAAATGGAAATAAAAGTCAATTGTACAAAACATTAGATTGTTTGCACTTTTACACACATACACAGGTTTGATTTTCTATCCATGTGGGAACCAGAAACCCATGTACCCTAACCTTAACATAACTTTAACCTTTACCTCAATAATCAAAGTGTTATACCTAAACTTAATTTACCCCTAAACCTAACCTGTAATGACAAAACCAACAAGTAAAAACATAATTTTAACACAATGCCCAATTGTGCGTTTTATTCTAAACCTAACCGCTAAACCGGAAACTGCCTTTTCCGGATAAGAACAGACTGCATCACTCGCATACACATATATTCAAGCACCATTCTGTTGGTTTTCTTTCCAGGGCTGTGGTTGAAATCAGAGGACACCGTTGCCATGAAAACCAAGAGGGCTGACTTTGCCTCAGCTTTACTCCGGGGCAGGATGGTGGTGGCAGGGGGACTGGGTGAGGGACCGGCCAAGCGGGGCTCTATATATGCCGGCACTTTGAATATGAATATCATACACTGGGTGTGGGGTTAAATTGCACATTTTCAGCTTTAATTTGAGGATATTTTCATCCATACTGGAGGAACCATTTAGAAATGACTGCATGCTTTGTAAATAGTCCTTGATTTAGGATGCCAAAAGCACTCAGACAATTTGGGTTGAATTGTTAGCGGATCATCAGGCAGGTAAATTACAATATTTAGAACCAAGAGAGCCAAAACTGTAGGCATGCCAGAATCAACTGTTTAGTACATTAAGAAGAAAGAAAGCGCTAAGACTTCTGGCTGAAGCTATTGTTGACAGCTGAGACAAAGATTGCCTCAAGATGTCCCTGAGAAAAAAAGGAACTGGCAGACTACCTATTATATGGTGGAAGGAGTGTCATGTTTTGAAGATACCCTGTGCCTGTTGAAGTCAATGGGTTGGCAGAAGTGCACTTGAGCAGTTCAATGTACATGTGGACCGTATTTTGGCTGCGTGACAACGTGTGATGCTGTGTGTTGTCCCTAGGTCACAAGCCCTCTGTGCTGGACACGGTGGAAGCTTTCCACCCTCACAAGAGAAAGTGGGAGATACTGGCTCCCATGGCAATGCCCAGATGCTCCGCCTCCTCAATCGTCATCAGGGACCGACTTCTGGTGGTGGGAGGAGTCAACCAGGTACCAGACTATTGCTGTGTATTTTGAAACACAAACACACACACACACTCAAATTAACTCATTAGTATCTCTCTCCCATCTGTCTAAGGTCCCTAGTTCAGCCCATGAGATCCTGTATGTGAAAGAGGAAGAGTGTCTGTAGACTAGAAAACAACCCATACAGGATGATTGACAGCAGAATGACACCAAGAAGATTCTAGAACATCGTTCTCCAGATGGAATGGCTGATGCTCCGTGATAGATGCAACAGATGCGGCAAAGAGATCAGTGGAACTCCACGGAAACATTGAGAATCCAATGGAAAGGTGCTTGGTAATGCTCTCTTACTCTGCATGTACACAGGTTGCATCAAACCGTGTGTGGTCCAGTGGAAGGCTTTATTTTAACGGGGGTTAATCTGCCCTGCTGCAATTTATCTGCCGGACTCGGTTGCACTCCGAAGGTGCTGACGTGGGATGTGTTCGTGAAAGCGGCGAGAACACTTTGGCAGCTCAATACATTTACTTGAAGAACCGTGTCAACATTCATGGCGTTTTATAGGGCCGTTCAATTCAAACCTGGCTTCAAGATTTCTGTCGTCTTCTTTTCCATTTAGATCCTGGTAGAACTTGCATCAAATAGGTAGAAACTAACTTTTGTCCACTTTGAATGATTCTTTCTCTGGTGACACGTTACATTGACGAAGGCAGAAAATGTGCTGCAACCGAACGACGCAACCTGTGGGCATGTGCCTTCGTAGTCTTCATGGTCAATGCTAAAAACAACCGCACCTACTTCTATAAACTACCACTGGTAACAGCTTACATGAACAAAGTGTAGCACCTAAATAGGACATCTACTAAAAGTAGTGCAGAACATACAGCCAACTGTAGGCTTGTTACATTGAATAATAATCCTTTGTGTTTGAATGTGCACGCTTCTATCCCCTCTTTACCGCATCTGTTAAGATCTACGGAGGAACCGAAAAGGGTCTGAAAAGCACACCACAAACGCTGAATAGTGCCCCCTGCTGCTTCATCTGACTCTATACACTAAAATCTAAGACACGGAGAGAACTTCCAGTGAATCACACAAGCTGTACACATATAGACACAGAGTGAGACCTGGGAAACACACCTTTCTTCCATGCCTCTGGCTTTTATTGAGCCTTTCCTAATGCATATAAGTAACTTGGGTTCCTGCTGTAGCTCATTTTCCTGATTGAATGAATTCAACAACAGAAACCCCAACTGGGCGGCCTAATTGACCAATTGAATTAATTTAAACAAATGTCTTCTGTTCAGTGGTATTCAAATCTGGACCACTAAGCCAGCGCCACTCTGGTTTTTCAATGGGGCCCTTTAATCAGGACCTTTTATACCTTAGACACCAGGTGGGTGCAATTGATTATGAGTTATAACAGAAAGCAAGCAGGCTTCGGACCTATAAATATGGCCATAAAAGCAAATGCATATAATTTCTGTATCATAAACCACGTAGACATTTTAAAACACCCTGGATTGACCCATTAAGGTTTAGGGAATTATAATGAATCCTACAAAATGGGGGAAATATAGCTTTTGAGCAATCATGGACATTCGAATTTTATTAGTGGTAATTTGGAAGTAGTTTAGTGTCATGACAATCTGAAAGGCAGTTAACAAAAGTTACAAATAAAAGGATATAGTTAATGAACCCAAATTGCCAACATTGGTTATGGAACTTGGTTATGACAAGAACTAACAATTGTATTGCCTCATGTTCAAAGTTCAAACTCCAGGCTTTCCTAAACATGACGCCTGGGGAAATTCATTGTAGCAATAATTGCAAAATAACAGCAGGAACCCGCTGTAAATCAGCGATGCCTTACAACAAATCGAACCCATGAAACATTATGCTCAGACGAAGCATCAGCTGAACGCATCAGATTCACATTGACTAAAACTTGATTTTGCATGTAGATCCCACATTTTGTTACATCTCTTCAGGTTTTCTCCCCATTTTCTGTAGTTTTGTACTAGCATACAGACAAACGTCATGGGGCCTAACTGATCTGAAAACAGTGATGAAAACAACTCAAGACCAAAAGTTATGTGAGCCAGAAATGTAACATCCAACAGAAATAGCACTCCTGGAAGCCATTTATAAGGTTTTAACCAACAACATGAAGCTTTCCCAGACTAATAGAGATCTTGGTCGAACCGACTGTACTTGTCATGCCCTGACAGGGCAGGACTAATTGTGTGGCCTCTAGCCCTCTCTATGCCGTTGTGGGCTCCCCAGTCAGAGCAGCTGCATTCAGTTGACTCTGATTGGGGAGCCTACTTAGGTTCAGTTTGCACCACACCCAGTGTGGTTTATTGTTTGTACGTACATGCAACTTCACGGTTTGTCTCTGTTTAATACCCTTTTCAAGTAAATAGGCTACACGTTTCTTGTTAGTCGTTATATGTTTGTTTGCTACATCGTTTAGCACCTTTCATTTTCCGGTTACTGTTCGTGTAGAGTTTGTCTTGTTGTTTGGGATTAAATCACCTTTTCTTCATTTACAAAATGTCTGCGTATGGTTCCGTTCCACAACACAGCCGTGACAGTACTGTTGTTTTTGACTGATTGACTGTTCAAGATGTTCATACTTATGTTTTCTGCTATAAAGACACACAGCTAACAATTTGCTTCTTAAACCAGGCAATTCTAGTCCTGGTAAATTACATTAAAGGATGTGTTTAGAAGGGTGTTACACAGTGTTTGAATGTTTGAATCACTAATGTTTGAATCACTAACACACTTTTCGTTGCATTTTGTCTTATCAAAATTCGGGGGAGTTGCCACTGGGCAAATTACAGTGCCGTTAGGTTTGGAAATGCCCCCTGTTAAGTGATACACAAGGGGGGTTTCCACACCGGCCTGTGATGTCTTGTAATTCCAAGGTAATTTAGTGTTGGGGGTTTATTTCCTACATAGTTGTTGGAAATCTGCATAGAACAGAACATCAGTAACCACGTTTCCATGTGCAGTTTTCGTACAAGCTGGGGGAAAAATGTAGGGTGACATGTTGCAACCCCTAGTTTGGGGAACACTATATTGCTTATTAGCCTTGCTCAATATTCCTTATCAATTCATTAATTATATGGGGAATTTTTTCACTTGGAACCAGCAGGTTGGCCCCCGACTAAAGAAGTTAATAAAGCTTGATTTATACTCCCCCGATAAAGGCCTGAATTTCTCCTAGAAAGATTGAATCCTAATAATCACCCTACTTGCACCCAAATAAATTACACACAAGAAACTTCTCTGTAAATAAGTTATATATAGTGTTTTAGGAATTATGTTCTTCTGCACTGTGTATGATTTGCCAGTAAAGTATTCTTAACGTGTTTTCTCAAGGTTATTTGAGTATTCCAATTCTTTAAAAAGATTTACACCCAATGTTGTATACTTACTGCTTGCCTTGTATATTTTAAACAGGTAATATTGATGACATCTTCATAATTAAGAATTAAAAGAATGTTTTTCCTTTTGTATTGTTGCTTAGATGTACTGGGTATTTTCAGTCACCCCAAATTACAGGCACCCTTAATATAGATGAGAACAAAAGCTGTATAAAATGGAAAAAAGTTCATTAGCTATATTCTATGGTCAGAAATAGGACCATTATTATTTTATACTGATACAATTCTTATATTCTTATAAATATTGTTGTCCTCTTTAAAAAATAGGTTTAAAAATTGTAGGCATCCTAGTAAAATTAACCTCTAATCTGCATTACCATCACTTTTTGGAGATATGTCAGTCACTAGAACCTGTATTGTGTCCTTCCATGGCTTTGTGTTTAATGGGTAAAAAACATTTGCATTTAGAGACCAATGTTTATTCCCCAGTTGAACAACAATCCAGCTAAGGGATCAAATTATTGGAATGTTAAATGTACTACTGACCACTGTTAGGGTATTAAACAAGCTTGCCAGTCTTATGGGTGTGACTGTGTATACACCTGTACATTGTATCTGAAACGTTAGCATTTTTTCAACCGTTTGCTATTCATACTATAGATGCAAATTAACTTATGTTAGTGTTCACCCAGTTTTAGTACCTCAACTATAGTCAACTTCTGATGAATAGTATGCAGGCATAGTACACCTGGGGAAAGTAATGCATTTCAATTAACTGCATTCTGCTATAACATATCAGGAGTTGACTTTACTTTCAATTTAATGTGTAGCCTATGTATTGCTATGGCAATAGGATTTATAATAGTGTACTCTCATGTGTTCATATATTTGTCAGTTGGAAGGTTAATCATGCTTGCTTGATAGTATGTGTCAAATTGTGTATTGCATTGTGTTCTTCAGTATTATGGCGGTTGGAGAGACCGTGTCAAAGTTTAGAACATATGTTATGATTACAATACCTGCAATACTAGTCAAAGATGTATCTGTTTAGGTTGTCATTAGTGCATTATGTATTGATGAGTAGCTTCATTCTCAGGATTTTATGAAAAAGCACAATCTAGTGGATAGATACTTTATGGATTTAATTAAGTGTTCTTCTACCTTAATTAGAAAATAAAAGTTAAACAAAATGATTCCATTGAGTTTTTGCCTGCGCCCTATAATTCTTGTTTATTTGTGATTGTAAGCCTTCATTAGGCGTTGCTTTTGAATTGCCTTGCAATCTTACCTTTCGCCACCTGATGGCAGTCAAACACAACGCCTACGCAGTATAGGCTGAGATACATTGTTTTTCTCCAGGCATTTTTTAACACAAATGTACTAAATTGGTTGGATATCTAACTTTTCATTGTGTTGGAACCACATAAATAACCCCACTTTATGGCCTGCTTATATTTTTGTTTTAGTCTTTTCATTTTGAGTCGTTCTGGGAACATGGTGGCTTTTGGAAACAAAGTTGGGACGCTTTGTAAAATGCAAATTAAAAGTGAATGCAACGATGGGCAAATCATTTAATCCCCATATTTAATTGAAAATAGGCAACATACATATACATATGACAACATACGTTGAACCTGAGAAATGTTATTGGTTTTTCATAGGATTTTGAATTTGATACCAGCAACACTTTTCACAAAGGTTGGGACAGGGGCATGTTGACCACTGTGTTGAATCTACTCTGGTTAACAACGCTCTGTAAGCATTTGGGAATTGAGACCAATGGCTGCTCAACAGTTCAGGGTCTTGTTAGTCGTATTGACCGCTTAATGCACCAAATGTTTTCAATGGGTGTCAGGTCTGGACTGAAGACCGACTTTTACTACAGAGCCATGCTGTTGCAATATGCGCAGAATGTGGTTTGGCAGTTTCTTGCTGATTTATCCAAGGCCATCCCTGAAAAAGACTTGATTGCAGCATATGTTGCTCCAAAACCTGTATATATTGTTCAGCATTAATTGTGTCTTCACAGATGTGCAATTTACCCCTGCCATGTGCAATAATGCACCCCCATACCATCACAGATGCTGGCATTTTGGCATTGCAGGTAGTCCACTGATTAGCATTAATACTTCCCTTTCAATTGTGCAATTTCAAATTGGTGTCACCATTATGGAGGCAGGACACAAACGCTAAGTTCCAGGATAACATCCTTTAACGTTCTTCATTTTAACCAAAAAACAAAACACACCAAAAGGCAAGCGTGAAAAAGGCTCAAACAATAATCCACACAGGTGGCCAAAGGCCTAACTTAGAACCCAATTAGAGACAGCAACTTATAGCTGCCTCTAATAGGGGAACATGAAAGGCAACTGTGCAGAGATGCTTAGAGGCACTTCTGCGCAGACATGACTTGAGGAATAGCCAAGACCCTACAATTGGAGACAATAATATATTTCGAACTTATTCTCGCTTAACCATGACTTGTGTCCTGAGCTAATTGCATGGTTATAACCGTGTTCCATAATATCTGTTTGTAATATCTGAACCTTGGTGGGTTGACCTCATTTAGATTTAACGTAGAAAGGTTTCCTCTCAGAATTTACAGAGTACATTTTACCGAATTTACCATTTTACCGAATTTACCACTGTTAAAATGTTCCTGTTCAAAAAGTTAAAAAGGAAAAACATTTGTGAGTAACCGAAGGGTTCAATTTCCACTGGACTCTTAAATCGAACCCTTCTGTTCCTCACGCAAAATGTTCCTTTTCAACTTTTTTGGAAAGAAAAGAAAAGGTGCAGTGGTCACTTAATTTTTTCCAGAGCTGTATATCAGTGAAGCACTGTCCTACCATATGAACCCTTTAAAAGAGCACAAGCATTTATTCTGAGCCAGAGTCAGTGGAACCGTGTGAGAGGAAAATGTAAAGACCCCCAAACCTAATGGTTGAAGTTGCCTGTTTGGGCCTCTCTGCTGGAGGGGTGGGGGGTAGCTGCTTGGAGGACAGCTATTCACCCAGGACCAAGCAAAGGTTCCAAATCTCTTCTGACATTCTTCTGGGCTCAAAGAACCGCAAGGACAGAACTGGCAATGAACTGGCACAGGCTGCCACACCGTTACTAAGGAAAATCGCTCTCCTGAAGTGTTGCCAGGGTGAGTGTTGTTTTGTGTCCAGTTGCCACCTCACTTCCTGTTGGAGGAAAAAGAGGGAAGAGAATCGTAACCCAATTGAGCGCCTCTATTTCCAAACCTGACCCCCACAGCAGGGCCAATACCTACTCTATAGTCTTACCATTCGATGTTGCTTATCTACTTTATTTCTTTCCAATTTGGCTGCAAGTTTCATTTTATTGACATTTGTATGACATCAAACCTTAACCTGAATTAGTTGAAATCAACATAGCTGTGGTTTTGTAACTGTTCATATCAAATTGTATTTGTCATACGCTTCGTAAACGAGTGTAGAATAATTGTGAAATCCTCACTTAGTTTCCCAACCGTACTGAGTTCAAAAGAAGAAGAAATAAAAAAATAAAAAAATAAGGATTTCCTGTTGGCACGCTAGGTTCAGTGGTCACAATTGTTTGTGTCTTTCAGGTTATGTTTTCAACCCAAAAACTTCTGATTTGGTGTGTTTGTTGTCTGCAATTTTAGATCTATTTCAGTCTTCATATTGTTTACATTATCAATAATATAATTTGATTTCTTGATTAAATCAAAGCTTAAAAGACCAAAGCTATCAAAGCAAAATCAAATACAAAATATTAAAACATTCTCAGACTGCTTGAGAATGTCTTGGAGAGCAGTCACATTATTGCAACTAAACAATATTTAAGTGAGGTCCCAATTCATTTTAACAGGAATAAAAAAGCATAATAGACATGAAAAGGGAGAGAATGCAAGTCTATATCTATGTGCTACACTGTTTAAAGGGACACACTGTACAATCCTGCCTCTAATGTTCACAAGACACAGCTTGTCTTAATGCAAGTTTACATGTCATTGCAAACTGACAGACAATTTTATACTCCAAACAATTTGTAAAATACATGTATGATAGTAGTACAGTAAAAGTCCTACATATAGCCCCTTTAAACCATCAACCCCAAACTTTTTTTTATTATTGGTTTTCATATTCTTTACATGATTGCCTGAAATATCCAACCCATTGACATCCGTTACCCCACGATGCTGGGTCTCCTCCCTGGCAGACGCCCCTGGCCTTTTGCCTTCAGTCATCTCTTAAGCTGCAGAAAGCTGCTGGATGCTTCATGGGATTCCGATAGGAAGAATGATTCCAGGGAGAATGCGTCTCCTATTCCCAGTGTGGCAGTGCTAATGACTCCACCACCGCCATCCAAATCATTTCCACTTATTTACGATTATTGGTTTGACTTTTCTTCCAATAAGAGAGCTAAACTGTGGCGTGTTCCTTGGATAAAATGTGTCTGGTTGGGATACATCAGAAATAGGTTTGACTGCCTCAATTCAGATGGCTAAAGAACAACCCATTTTTCAACTTGCCTGTGAATTAATTTAGAAACCCTTTAAAGGCATTCCATTGCAAGATGACAAGAACACACATAGAACAACATGAATAATGTTAAAAAGAACCGTATATTAAAGGAAATACCCAATAACCCTCACATTTGCTCTGACCACAGCAAGACATTTACAGATTTACAGATGCAGAGCATTTATCAGCTATGTTTCTAGCTCTGCATCTGTAAATCTGTAAATCTGTAATTTAAATCTGATGAAAGTGTCAGGCTTAAAGATGCCTTCTGGGATTTTTGGCCAAGGGTTGTAAAAGTGCTGTCTAGCCAAGACGGGTCCAGGAAAACCTTGTCATGTATGTGCTGATATGTGCCCCCAATATCATCACAACTGCTTGCTTTCAAAGTCATGACTAACTAAGACATGATGGTAAACAAAACAAATTATACATACAGCCCAAAAAAGGAGGTTACATTTGTAGGTTCGCAAAAACCCTCCAAAGCAACTTTGTCAACTGGATTGGTGGCTTTACCAAATATGAATGTGTAAGGGCTCAAAAGACTGCAGTCTGCAATGTTTCATGTGTTGAAGCCAGATGGGCACATCACATCTACATACACCACTGTTGCAGGCGCAGGCCTCCTCTCCTTTCCTGTGCCATATGCTTGAACACAGTGGTTCAGAGTAAGGGCAAATCATTCATCTGCATCTCCTCCAAGGACTGCTGATGGCCTTAATATACAAGTCTTTGGAGATGTTAAAATAAAAGCTCTAAAACCTGCAACTAACATTTATCAAATAACATTTACATGGCACGTACCACAATCGATTTCCTCTATGTTGTGTTTTTGCAGAGACATTTGTTGTTAACATAGATAATACAAATGACAGTATGACCTCACGCTAGCTTGACCTGCTAACCCGGAGTAAGGAAGTTGTGCGCATAGTCAGATAGGACTAGTCCAACAATAAATGTAAGCGACTTGTGAACTTGAGACACATTTTTAATATTGGTAACAATTATTTTAATCATCTCTTTATTACACCACTATATATTTGAAAGAATTTCCACGCCTACGTTAAAGAAAAGAAAAAATATCTAAAGATAATAATAAGCGTTTATACAGGAAAAAACTGTTGCTAAAGTTCTTTTTTTAAATCCTACAATGTGATTTTCTGGATTTCTTTTTCTCATTTTGTCTGTCATAGTTGAAGTGTACATACAATGACAATTACAAGCCTCTCTCATCTTTTTCAGTGGGAGAACTTGCACCATTGGTGTCTGACTAAATACTTTTTTGCCCCACTGTATATAAAACATTTAAAAACAGAAATATCTCATTTACATATGTATTCATACCCTTTGCTATAACACACCAAATTGAGCTCAGGTGCATCTACAACTTGATAGGAGTCCACCTGGGGAGATATTAAATTGATTAGACATGATTTAGAAATGCACAAACATGTCTATATAAGGTTCCACAATTGACAGCGCATGTCAGAGCAAAACCCAGGTCCCAGTACAATGCATTGTGCTTAAAGTGCCAACAAGGGATTTTGTTGATGCACAAATCTGGGGAAGGGTACCGAAACATCTGCAGCATTGAAGGTCCCCATGAACACAGCGGCCACGATTCTTAAATTCTTCCTACATCCGGACAAACTGAGAAAATGTTGGGAAAGGCTTAATTCAAGGGTGTGGCCAACAACCTAATCATTACAATGACAGAGATCCATAGTTCTCGTGTAGAGATGGGAGAACCTTCCAGAAGGACAACCATTTCTGCAGCTTGACTCAGTGCTAAATATACAGTTGTGCTCTTTCTGTATCTGACAAATGCGTTTCAGCAAATCTGGTTTTAGCCCTAGGGACAGTAGTATCACAGTTAGCACGCTAGTTGTAAATGATAATGCCAAAGTCTTGGAGGATTTTGTTTCTCTATTTAATGAACTGACAAATGTTTTCACATTTTTTTCACATTCTTTCTGGGAAGTCATTAGTATGATAATATTCAATGAAGGATTGGAGCTGTTTGAATGCAAGGGATGGCCCTACTTCATATTAAGACCTTAAAATGTATATATTGTTAGGTGTTTAAGTTATTTTGTTAGAATTAAATAAACATAGACCAATGAACATGCATTCAGATCTGAGTAATGAAATACATATTGACTTGGCATCCTGTGAAGAACCTCATTGGGGTGGGTATGGTAGGTATTTACTGTGTGTCTGTTTGAAGTGGCCATACACATTGTACATATGTACCATAACCGCTATGGGGCTCAATATCAATTCGCCTTCTCAGTGACAAGCATACTTTATTTGGACTATGCACATGCTCAGACCTTTTGGGAGCTTTAGTGAAAGGCATCACTGATTCTGTTATATCCAAACCTAGCTCATTTTCCGGTCTGGTAAATTATTAGGAACACAATGCCCGGCATGTTTGCACCTCATGTGCATTAGCACGCGCGCAAACCACACACAGACCGTGAAACATTAGATCGTGGAGAAACACGCACGTACACGTCATCTCTGGTGGACCCGCCTTGTGACTTCCTAGCTGGCTGGATTGTAGATGCGCATTTAGCGGTTCGCGGGGTTCTATTATGGAACAATGTGACAGGTCGGTTGACAGCCTTAACAGCGCCGGGTTAACGATTGAGCCTGACACTGGCGGTTACCGTACATAAGGCATGAACACCTGCGCCCACGCTTCAGGCACATTATAACGAAGTGCAGGATATGAGACAACAGTTCTGAGGCGTTCGGAAGCTCTGTCCTGTGTGGGCTCTTTTCTCTGTGGACCTCCGCGTTTTAGGTAAATAATGATGTATGATATGCCCGGTGTGCTGGTACCGATCCAGTTCTATTGGATTGGGACGGGGGATGCTTTTCATTTCGTGTGGACTTAAAGCTCTTTTCCTGTGTTTATTCCTCCCCTCTCTCTGTCTCTGTGTGTATGTGTGATTCTGTTTGTTAAATGTTTAGTGTCGTTAAGCAATTATTATTTATTTTGTTATGGCCCCTTATGGGAGAATATTTGCTGCCTGCTATTACCGTTATGTTATGGCTATATAGCTGCCACGCGAGTTGCCTGCATTATTTCATATGGGCTACAAGTGGGGGATTGGCTGTTACAATTATAAAAATGAAAACATCCATAGGGTATATCATTATATACACATGTCGTGTTAGAATTATCACAAACACAGGACGGCCCCCCCCCCTCTATTGAGCCACGAGCAAGCTTGTACTAATTTACGCCTTTATGTTGGGCTGTGGAGTATTGGTCTTGACTACTAAACAGAGGATTGTTCCAGGACCGGGGGAAGCAAATGCGCACTGACGTTTGAGCGTATCCTCTACGGATGTCGTAACATGGAGAGAATCAGCATTACCTTGACTAATGGCAGATTATTTATAGCTGGACAGAGGAAACTAGCCGCCGTTTTTGGTGCTAAACTGTTTGTACACGCACCCATAGCCGTAGTGCCAAAATGTCTGTTTGAAACTACAGATCAGTTATGGACATTGCTTATAACATGCTATAATCTTAAAATGTAAGGAGAACTAGAACACTGTAACTCAAGGCTCATTAAAATTGTATGCATTATGTGAATATAATGAGAATTTTAAGATCTGGTACTGTGGTGGAATGTGGTAAAAGCAATGAATGTGCTCAGTCCGAGGATAACATTGGGGGAGACCAGGGTTAGTTGTTTCACAGGTTGGTTGTCACACTTTATTACTACCAGTCTATGTAATAATTGAAAGCTTCAAGTATGTATAGTTATTCCTGACACTTTGACATATAGATGTGTTGAATAGTAACTGACTAGGTCTATATACTCTCTTATAAACCAAGTGTTTGTCATCCTGAATGCTGATTGGCTTATAGCCGCGGTATATGAGACCGTAAGTCACAGGTATGACAGCCACAGGTATGAGATCACATAACCTATTAATGCTATAATTGCTTTAGTAACCAGTTTATGAGAGAAATAAAAGGTATCTGGGGGGTTTGTGATAAATTGCCAGTTTACCATGTGAAAGCTCTGTGTCCAGGCACCTTGCCAAGTGTTGTGCCTTAAAACAGTGCTTATCCGTGATATATTGAACATATACCACACCCCCTTGTGCCTTATTGCTTACACATGCTCTTTTTAGAACACTGCTACAGCAGGGTGTCGGTAGGGGCAACAAATAGCCTTCCAGACAATTAAAAGAAGTGTCGCATCAGAAATGTCTGTACCATTTGAGACAAGATAATTCTGCTCCAGCGTAGAATGTATGTATTGTCTCTCTGACAACTGTTGCAGACTGATGTGCTACATATTGTTTTCATTCTGTTTTTGTATACATTTGTGTGACAAACTGCTTTTATTTCCACTGTATTAATAAACCGTTAAATAAAAAGTCCTTTTTCAGGATAGTGCACTGTGGCAGCAGGCAGACAGACAGGGAACACAAATGCAAGTCATGACTATTTAACTGACCGTTCTGGTTGCATGAGGGATGTTAGTCCCGCTTCGAGCGCAGCATTTCTTTACAGATCAATAGAAAAGGCAGATCGCTGGCACTTCCTGAGGTTTTGTATCTGCATTTAAAGAGCTCTAGTTTGCCCTTACAAGATTAAAACTATGCCTGAAGAGAACCACTGTTTAATTAAAACAACTTTGGTCCTAAGGGGCTGAAACCTTCGTTTTTTGTTTCTATTCAGGTAATTTATGCTTGTAGGGTTGTCTACAGGAAGCAAATGACTGACTGCGGATCCAAAGAGCATGTATACTTACATGTTCTAAATTCCACAGAATCTGCCAGATCTAAGTTACAACTATCGTGAAATACAGCTATTACATACATCCTTGGCAGTGTTGGGGGGAATTTGCTACAAAGTAATCTGTTACAGTAGTCAGACAACTTTTCAAAGGTAATGAGTAACGTACAACTTTAGTTATTTAATTTAAGTAATCCCTTACTACTTCATTTTTCAAATATATAATGCGAGACTCTCAGGGCAACCAATGTAGCTTTACATAGCGGTTATTTTATCTTGTAGCTAAAGTATATGACACACCTACCAAAGGGATGTCTGAAGTCTTTACATAGGCTATAGGCTGTTGAAAAGGCCTGGCCAGACTATGTGGAGGCACTTGCAATACCAAATAATGTATTAATTTAAGAGATTGTTGAAGAATGCACTAAACAAAAATATTATTTCTCATTATGGTATATGATTACTTGAGATAATAGGATTGGTCACTCTTGCTGTATAATAATCAATGATTGGTAATGTTTTATGCTGGTGACTGACACTAGCTATGCAATACCTGATTGTGCAATTATACAATAACCCATTACATGTGTGCCTTCTGGGTATAACAGACCAACATGAAAATAGAATCAAAGGACGTATTATTATAAAGTAACTAAGTAACGTAATGCCTTATTTTCAATAGCAACATAACTAGTTATAGTACCTTGTTACTTTATGGAAACTGTAACTACTAATTGTAATTAATTACTTGTAAAGTAACGTTCCCCAACACTGGTCCTAGGGTACATGGAATACTAAAATCCATCCTAAAATGCAGAATTTATATTGGTCAGTTGGAAAACCTCCACCCCACTTCTCCTCCATTGATATCACTAAGACACGATATCAACCCTCAAACGAACAATAGCTAACATGGCCTAGCAAAATCCCTCTGTAATTTCCTGCTAACACCGAGTTAGCAACCACTATTTTGAAGCAACAGAAAGAATAGTTTAGGGAATCATTGAGCCATCTAAACATATTTGTATGTATCGGTCCGTCACAAATATGTTACGCTTAATAGAGTGTATGCAGAAATGTTCAACAACATAAAAGTTCCAACACTGGACTACTGAGAAGCCATTTTGCCTGGTACAACTAATCATGGTTCAATGTACTGGAGTTGGCTGTGCAGACCCCACAGCACTGTAGGATTAAAAAGGAACAAGACATTCACAACATGAATGAACCGCGGTCTAAATGCAGCAACTGTGTGACGCAACCAAGGCAGAATGAACCAACTGCCCTCTGGAATGTTGCCGACATCTTATAGAATCTATGTGTACATAATACATATACACATTTTCACTAGACATCATTCTCAATAGCCCCTTAGAAGTAGAACACATCTAGGCTAAATCTATCTTCTAAGCAATGCTCTCCCAGAAAATATACTGGATGCATATTGGGCTGCTTCAGGTAAGCCTCATTTTGTAGATGTGCGAAATGTACTTGTTGTAAACATGTCTCTCTAAACACTGCCTCTCGCATTAACGTGCCTGATTGTGCCATGGCGGTGCTAAGATTGTATTCTATTACTTAGTTTCCTGTTCTAAAAAGAATACGCTACAATAGAACATTGTAATAACCGATGTAGGCTGTTGGTTTGATTTTCGCAGGACTGTTGGATCACTTCAAACGTCATGTTGGTATTAGAATATATTTGTTTCAAGTAGTCTTGGACGACTTAGGCCTACTACAGTTACGGAGAAATTGTCTAGAGTGAAAAGTGTGACAACCAACACCGCTCTTCCAATGCTTCTCCGGCGGTATCCCAAAATCCTCCACTGCTACTAGAGCGAAATCGGCATTTCTAAGGCAAATATACAGTTTGAGTGATGTAATCAGATGTAAATTCCATGTAATTAAGACAGAACGTACATCATATAGTACACGGCGTATTTTAAAATGATTCTAACTCTTCTCTTGCAGGTGAACAACGGTTTGATCGCGCAGAAGTAATTACCCGATGTCTGAAACTCAATCCGTACTTTTAAAGACTCCTTATAAAAAAAGATCACGTGTTGTAAGGTGATCCTCGCCAGCTACCCACCGCCCCAGTGTGACAGCGGTCAGAGTGCACAGGGGACTGGACAGCACTCTTGGAAGAATAAAGAGTCATAGGCTAAACGGAATAGATTGCAGGACCGTTATTAGGGTTTTCAAGACCTCCTTTCTTTGATACCTTTTGTTAAAGACTATAGTGTCAGAGAACAGTGACCAATTAGTTTGTTTTTCCTGTCTTTATAAGGTTATTGCTATACTTACTATTATTCGAATTCTTATTTCTTTCTATACATCAGTCTTCCGTGCGCATACAGTGAATGGAGAAAATACCCCAGCATCTCCCGAAGCACCGGCGAGGTCTTACGTGCGCCTGGGGGAGAGCGGCGACCCACACCTGCCTTCGTGGACGCACGTGTAGTCTTGTTGCCCCCTCAAATCTTTTTTTTATCAATACATAATCTTACGTTCGTAACCAGACCTGACTGCCAATCACCAGCATTATTTAATGGGATAAATTATTATTAAAATCCGATCAGGGGCACTAAAAGCAAACGTCCCTGAGGTTTTTGTCTTATAGCCTATATTTCACACTCGGTATATTGTCCCCTAAAGCCTCCGCATGGTACTTTGGTCGAAAGAGCAAGACAAACCGTCGGACACCGACATGTCATCCGGAGCGATAGAGATGAAGAAAGAGGTGGTTCCACCGGCGTACCTCCAATCCAACGGCTCCGTGCACCCGGCCATCCTCACCGACGACCCCGAAGAGATGAGACTGGAGGAGCGGGGCGAATACGAGGTCACAGAGGTTACATCGTTCACGGAAAGGTCTGGTGAACCGGGAGGTGAGGAACGGGAAATAGTAGTGATAGACTGCCGGGCGAATGCAAAGGGACAGCGTGAGGAAGACGCTCTCCTGGAAAACGCCAGCCAGAGCAACGAGAGCGACGACATAAGTACTGACCAGAGCCCCCCGCCACCAGCGCCGTTGAATGAGACTTCGTTCTCAATCGGCCTCCAGGTGGTTTTACCGTTCCTGCTGGCCGGGTTCGGGACGGTGGCAGCGGGCATGGTTCTGGACATCGTTCAGGTGAGTAAAGTTGTATTCACTAGCAAATGGATAATTACCACTTGAGTAGTGGTGATACAAATTGGATGCATACACATGCTTTGAACTAATTGACAAAACGCTGTTGTCTAATGACCAACAATAAACGACGATCAGAAAGTACATTGTTTACAAATTATGATGTTAAACATAGACGCGTTTTGTAATGTTCTAATGTTTTATTGTTGAATATAACTACCAAATACGCAGTAACCAGGTAATTTTACGTAGGAGATTGCGACTAGTAACCAGTTGTATCTGGTCTACACACTGTCCTGCCAGCCAATGTGATTGCTCAGATCTGAGGTGGTCATGAGAGACCATGGTGGTATTTACTGTACATAACACACACCTAGCCCCTTTACCCCTTTGGCACATGTCGGTACAAGCTGTTCTTGGGAGGGGGAGTGGAGGCTGAGGGGTATGGGTCAGTTTAATACAATTTATATATATATATATATGTGTGTGTTTGTTTGTACATATAAATATATATATACACACACACATACATATATATGCAGGTTACTTAGAAAGGTCTTTGTTTTCCATGAAATAGGAAACATAGCAAAATGAAAAGGTAATTGACAAGTTAGAAATTACGATTTTTAATACAAAAAATAATTCTGGGTTAGGGTTAGGTCAGAGTTCCTGTGGTACACACTTTTTTCAAATGTGCCTCTGTCCAGTGTCTGTGTTCTTTTGCCCATCATGATGCCTGTTGAGGACTTGTGAGGCTTCTGTTTCTCAAAGTAGACACTCATTTGTCCTCTTGCTCAGTTGTGCACCGGGGCCTCCCACTACTCTTTCTATTCTGTTAGAGCCTGTATGCTGTTGTGCAAAATGAGCAGTATACAGCATTGTACAAGATCTTCAGTTTCTGGGCAGTTTCACGCATGGAATAGCCTTCTTTTCGCAGAACAAGAATATACTGAAGAGTTTCAGAAGAACATATTTTGATTCAGGTCATTTTGAGCCTGTATTTAGATACTCAACTTGTCTAAAGAAAGCCAGATATTTGTTGCTTTAATCAGCATAACAGGTTTCAGCTGTGCAAACATAATTGCAAAAGGGTTTTGTAATGATCAATTAGTCTTTTAAAATGATATACTTGTATTAGGCTACACAAATTGCAATAGGAACACAGAAGTGACGGTTGCTGATAATGGGTCATTTGCAGCGACAATAGTAATTTACAATATAACAATGTCCACACTGTATTTGAATGGACAAAATGATCTTTTCTTTTAAAAACAAAGACCTTTCTTTGACAACCCAAATGTTTTGAACGGTAGTGTATGTGTGTGTGTGTGTGTGTGTACACAAACTGACATCAGCTCATCAGCATACAAAAAACCCTCTCATCGGGCTAACCTGTCTATCGATCAGGTAGGGGTATAACAGACTGTCAACCCCATTTCTTCCCAACTCTCTCATTGAGTTAACCTAGTAAACTCCTGGATCTACCCCAACAGGCCATTGACCAATGACAACTGTCCACATGCCTGGTATTTAGATATAAAATGCATATTAAATAATCCTTCATAACATTGTACATAAGTGTAAAGCAGACCATTGCAATAAAGGCAAGATGTCAGTATAACTGAGTAAATATCAGAAGATTCCTTCACCCAAGTTTAGTCTTTACAATGCCATTGGTGTTCAATTATTGTGTGACATACGTACGTAGGCCAATCCATGGTCCCGTCCACGTTGAAACAACAACGCACTATATTATAGAACAGGTCAGACTACAGTGAGTGTTTCCAGCTTTAAATATGGTGTTTATTTCAGCCACTGTAGCTGACTGGAATCCAAGGGAAACAAACAGCAAGAGCACAGCTGAATTTAGCCACAGGAATAACAATTTTACTAACTTATAATTACTCTCTTTCCCACTTTCTTGTTTGCTTATCACGTTTGAATTATGTTTGTAATATGCAAATGGATGTTTGGGTTGGTATATAATACATGACATTGACGTGTGTAGGTTGTTAGGTTGCGTGTACATGCATGTGCTCGTGTCATGCGTGCAAACCGTAAATGCATGCTAGTTCATGTATGTTTGTGTGTTCCTGCCTGCGTGGTCTGTGGCTCGGCCAGTACATGCGTGTCACCTTGTGTGTTGCTGCCCTGGCTGTGTAAAAATACAGTCCTGGGCGAGGGTGGCTGACAGGTCATATATTTCGTTAAGGTCAGGCCTCTGCTACAGATAAAGCTGAAGGTGTCTGGTTGCCGGGAGACCAAGCGCTGGCACCGACTTCCCATTCCCATGCCAACATGGTGTACCCCAGGAACTCAGAACACAGAGCGAGAGGGAGAGAGAGAAAGGAGAAATGTAGACAGAGAAGAAGAGGGCAAAGTATAGAGGGGGGACAGAGGGTGAGAGACGGAGCGGGAGAAAGACGGCGAAGAGGAAGAATCTTTTCTCGAGGATGACAGGTGGAAGGAATCTGGTATTATAACTGTTATAGTCTGAGGACAGATTAGAGCTTCACTGTGTTCAGCGTTTCTTATGCGGTTACCGACATCCTAATCTGTAACTAGAACACGCTCTCTCTTCCAGTATGTCGGCCTCTTCATTTTCTAGTTGGTACATATCACGGTGAATTGTCAGTAGTCCGCTCAACAATGAATCATTTTCACTGTGTAAGAGAACCAAAAAGCTGTGATAATTTAAACGGTTTTGATCACATTCAATCAATTCGCACTTCTAGATGCCTGTCTGATTTCTCTGATATATCTCATCTGACAGCTTATTATCAGATAATTCCCTTCTGCACAGCCCTGTCTTGCACACTCTCTCACACACACTAAAAATTGTTCTGATTCAGCCCCTTGCACATTCAATATTTGTTGTTATTATTATTATTCTAATTTCTTTGGTGTACTTGTGTAATTCTATTTGTACTTGTACTGTTGATAATGTTGGATCTACTTATAAGAATTTCATTGTGTACTTTTTGAGATGTATGGAAGATGCCTCTCGGTGTGTGTGTGTGTGTGTGTGCAACGCTCCAGTGCTGTTCCTGTAAGACCTTGGGGAATGGTAATTGTTTCACAAGGTGATGCATGAACACGTTCTCCACTGTGTTCTGTATAATCTCTGTGCGAATTGTGATTCACCTACTTCACTTGTGAGTCCCCCTCTCTCTCTACACACCCTGTCTCTGGCCCCATTCCTTCAGTCACCCAGGACAACACTGGACAGTATAGGACTCAGACATTGCAGGACAGTCTCCCAATACTGTCTTTCCCAAACCACAGAAGCAGGGCTGAAATGGCTTTTTGCTTCTATGGTCCTCTGAAATGTTCATTCTATCTAAAATTGATACTTGCAGTAAGTCGGTGAGAGGACCTGATGTGTCCTTGGTTGGTACTGATTTATGTATTTAAATTCATAGGAGTGTGAAGATGGCAACACTTCCTGTAGAGAAGAAGTGCACACCTTAGCGTTTGATATTTAAAGATGTTGCTTTGTATAATTTCTACAAGCTGTTTGTCCGTCATTCATTCATCTTTTCCGCTTGTATGACTCTGTGGCGTCAGATGGCATGCAGATGACCAAAATAAAACAGCAGGCCTAGACATGGGTTCAGCCATTGCGACTCAAAAACAGACAAACAATCTAAAAATACAGAAAAAAGTAAACAGGAAATCACTATCAACACAAAGGCTTGACACCAGCCAACCATCTGGGGACAACCGCATCCAGTTTCTGGGTTTTTACTTGAGCAAGTGTGAAACCAAAGCATTGGCTGGGTCCCTTGTGGATCTGGTTTATTCTCACACTCTGGTAAATCATACTGTCTTTTTAGAAAAAGATCATATGGTGCTTACAACATTTTCATTTACAGATATGACCTTGAAAGCTTTTATCAAAAACAATATTATGAATGGTAACAATGGCTTGCCTCATCTCTCTATTGCTGTTTGCTTTAAAATTTAATTTCCTGCAAGATCATAGAGGAATGGACACAAAGAGAGGAAGCTAGTGGAGTTTATTGAGACCAAGCCAGGACAGAGTGCAATGCAACACTGTCCCACATAGTGTATGAAGTCCCTGCCCCTCCCCAGAATGGAACATTTGATAAATATTCAAGATGAGAGTGAGGTCAGGTTTCACACCATGAATCAGTATGAATTATGGTTGTGTAGGATTGTAGCTGAGTGTTACGCTTATGGTGTGTCTGTATGTTTTGTTGGTTCGTGAAACACTCTCCCATGGAGCCGGTTTACAGATAGGGTTTTGTGGAGTCCGCGTGTGATTATGTAGTATTCTGTCAACCATGACCCATATTTCCTACATTCGAATTTTTTATACATCCAACTTTTCCTTTTACTGCTACCCTGCTGTGTAAGACTGCTAGTTTTGCACACCCCCTGGAAAAGAAAGATTTGAAAACAAATGTTTGCAGTGGTATCCTGTCCATTCTATCCTTAGTTATACATGAGGAACACAGTTGAACCATTAGTTACTTATAACTTAACTTATAATAATATTAATATGGATGCCAGATTATTGTAAAATAATCTCCTCTCTTTTGTTACTACGCCACATAGAAACAGTAATCCCGATTATACAGATGTCTTATGACAGAACTGTAACAGCCTTATTCTGCTATTGATAGCCTTCATTCACGTGATTACTCTGAGGGCCTTGCGGTCTAAGCATTGTTAGACCATGGCAGCCAAAGCTGGGAAGTCTATAGAGCAACTGCACACACCGCTCAAATGTTCCACTTTTACTTTTATGAAAAGGCTGTTGCAGTTCTGTATTCAGTACAGACTGCAAGTCGTAGCCTCATGTGACTTATATACTGCACCGCTGTGTTATTTACGTTGTTACAATCAGTGTCATACGTGTTATGTGCGGAAATTCAGTTATGTGTACATAAAACCTTGTGGAGAATCCATCCCCTTACACGGCTTCCGAAATGAAAGCCTACAAAAGTACAGACAGCTATCAGTACATTCAAACAGGGTAGGTCAATAATGCAATTGTTTAGGAGGTGAAATAGTCGAAATGACCGTGGTGTATCTTAGTGCAGCCAGTATAACACAGAATCTTGTGACACAAACATACCGGTAATAATATAAATAAATTTCAAATGTCAGGTGAACCACCTCCAATGTTGAATGATATTTGACCATAACTTACCTGTAATTAAATGTTTGAGGGCTAATTAACCTAAATTACCATTGGTTCTATGGGTGGTCAGTGTGGCGCATTGCAGCCAGCATAACACAGATCCTTGTGAGATAAAAGTACTGGTAATAATCTAAATGTTTTCCTTCTCGGACGGGATTCCATATAGAGACAACCCAGGCTTGTCTCCTCATCAGTTAGCAATTCCAAATGGAACTGCAACTATCTGGCATGTTGAAGTATAACTTGTAAAAGTTGTCAAGTTGTTGATGGTGGGCAATGGAAGGGGACTTTGTTTTGCCTGCCCAGTGGGCGTTCCCATATGTCGCAACGTCAAACATCAGTAGAAAGGCCACACAAAACAGGACTTAGATACCATGTTGCACATGCAACATGTTGCACTCACCAAACATTTGTTATGATTCTACCCTATGGATTTTCACCTATAACAATATGAAATTCACCTATAGGGATTGTCCTACCAGATATCATGTTTGGCCATATTTCCCCATACATTGAGTCATGTCTGAAGGGCCATGGTGTCATAATCCACAATAAGCAGTTGTTTGCTTCTGCCCCAACCTAAATGTTGCTTAATTAACATTGTCACAAATCATAAATAACAATTGAGGCTTCCATATCATAGTTTCTGTATGACAATAAGCCAACTCCAAATTCCAGATTTCTAAATGGCAACGTGTACAACTTCAAATTGATTCTACCAGGTCCCTTAAAAATTTCTTGGCATTCAATACGTAGCCTACACTCGGAATGCTCTAATACGGTCGCTAGATTACATATCTAGCATACATAAGATTGGGGTTGTAGTAAACGTTTTTCTAGCTGCAAAGCAGTGGATTGTTTACAGTGACATTAAAATATATTGAAGTTGAGGTCCATAAAAGTATTATGCATTTATTTTTTACCTCAACAAAGAACTACATGTAGGCTACATTTGCTGGGGGCAATGAGGAGATTAACAATGTTTTCACCACGCCAACCTTTCAGTGGTATGTCTTTACTAAAATGATGCTATAATATGTCAAACACGGATGCAGGCTTTCCCTGGATATTAGCTCCTTCCTAGCTCTGTGAAGAGAGGAGAACCTTCCAGAAGGACAACCATCTCTGCAGCACTTCACCAATCAGGCTTGTATTGTAGAGAGGCCAGTAAAATCCATGACAGCCTGCCTGGATTTGCCAAAAGGCACCTAAAGGACTCTCAGACCATGACAAACAAAAGTATTTGGCCTGAATGCCAAGCGTCATGTCTGGAAGAAACCAGACACTGCTCATCACCTGGCCAATACCATTCCTACAGTGAAGCATGGTGGTGGCAGCATCATGCTGTGGGGATGTTTTTCAGCAGCGGAAACTGGGAGACTAGTAAGGATCAAAGGAAAGATGAATGCAGCAATTCACAGAGACATTCTTGATGGAAACTGTCTCCAGAGCGCTACAGACCTCAGATTGTGGTGAAGGTTCATCTTCCAACAGGACAACAACTCTAAGGCGACTAGGCCTACCACTGAATTTATGAATTCTAATGGGATATACTTTTTTGTTGAATTGATATTTCTGCATACAGTTAATATTACTACCATTATTACTGCACACTATTATAATATTGATTGAGAATTGCATTCGAGACCAAGATGACATGCTAAATACTACTAATAGCAAATTTCTAAAGTAAAAAGCAAGTTATTATTTGTGGCTGGTAAAAAACCTGTCTGGCCGGTATATGTTTTCATTTAAAAGTTCATTTTGGACCCTGCTTTGACAAAAAATAACTGAATACGTTTGGAATAAGGCTGTAACATAACAAACTGTGGAAAAAGTGAAGCGCTGTGAATACTTTCCAACATAATGAATTGTAACAAAATTAAATACAGTAATTATGTAACGCAAACAATGCTGAAGAATACCTACTAAATACCCATACAAATAAACAATCAACTAAACAATATGTAAAAATTCAAGAGGATGTACTACTATGTGCTTTAGTAATATTTTAGAGTGAATTACTTAAGTCCAAGAAACAATGTAAAGAAAACATGGACTTTTCACACGAGGTAGGCATTTGGTAGACTAGAGGAGATGCAGCACCTGACTGTGCAACCAGACTCCCTCTGTCCACATACCACAGTCTATCTGTGTCCGTCACACCATGACAGTGCCTGGCCGTCCTCTCAGTTCACAGAACTGTGGCTGGTCGTTGGGGGTTTAGGGTTTTGTTGGCCGGGATCCACTGTTCCTTTGGGGACAACAACATATATCACAGCAGGAGAGAAGTGGAGGACAGTGGGGAAAGGGAGGGAGGGAAGAGGAGGACTTTCATGGAAGGGGTAGAGAGAAATGTGGTGGACTGGGAGCGGCTTGAAAGAGAAGTGGCTTAGGGTGAGAAGTGACATGTGTGATGTGTGTTAGAGGCCCCAGGGGAACCAAAGCCACAGCGCAGAGGGCCAGGAGGTAGTGGCACTGTATCCAGAGCTGGGGTGGCAGGAGGCCAGGAGGTGTGGGGGGGGGGGTGCTGGGGCTTAGGAGCCCTGGTTGCTTAAAGACAGAGAAGAGCAATGTTAACCTACAGTATTACCTCCACCTAGACTGCTGATGAGGCAATGCTGTATTGCATGCTGTAGTGAATGAATCTGTGTGCGGGATAAAGGTATCAAGGTGTTACTGTTTCTGGTGGGAGTATTGATTTACTGCAAGGGGTCAGAGGGACTGGCTCCCAAGATAAGCACTTTCTCTGTTAGAGGATCAATGTCCCCAGCCTATGCTCCAGGACTTTATCTCCAACCTCATCCCCCAGTGTTTTTCTGCAATAGCATTGTTTCCCTGGCCTCAACGGCATCCTCTAACCTCATCTCCACGCCCCATCACTAAATGTTATCCCCCAGCTCCAAACTCATTGTTCAGTGTTATCCCCCAGCTCCAAACTCATTGTTCAGTGTTATCCCCCAGCTCCAAACTCATTGTTCAGTGTTATCCCCCAGCCCAACCTCATTGCTCAGTGTTATCGCCCAACCTCATTGCTCAGCATTATCCTTCAGCCCCAACCTCATTGTTGAGTGTTATCCCCCACTCCCCATTCTCATTGCTCAGTGTTATCCCCCAACCTAATTGCTCAGCATTATCCATCAGCCCCAAACTCATTGCTCAGTGTTATCCCCCAGCCCCAACCTCATTGCTCAGTGTTATTATCTACGCCCCAACCTCATCGTTCAGTGTTATCCCCCAGCCCCAACCTCATTGCTCAGTGTTATCCCTCAGCCCCAACCTCATTGTTGAGTGTTATCCTCCACTCCCTATTCTCATTGCTCAGTGTTATCCCCCAATCTCATTGCTCAGTGTTATCCCCCAGCGCCACCCTCATTGCTCAGTGTTATCCCCCAATCTCATTGCTCAGTGTTATCCCCCAGCCACAACCTCATTGCTCAGTGTTATTATCTACGCCCCAACCTCATCGTTCTGTGTTATCCCCCAGCCCTAACCTCATTGCTCAGTGTTATCCCCCAACCTCATTGCTCA
>JACXGK010003400.1:0-45428 GCA_016801125.1 Novumbra hubbsi | reverse complement strand
GGTACGGCACCCAAACTGCTTATCTCCACGGTACGGCACCCAAACTGCTTATCTCCAAGGTACAGCACCCAAACTGCTTATCTCCAAGGTACTGCACCCAAACTGCTTATCTCCACGGTACGGCACCCAAACTGCTTATCTCCAAGGTACGGCACCCAAACTGCTTATCTCCAAGGTACAGCACCCAAACTGCTTATCTCCAAGGTACAGCACCCAAACTGCTTATCTCCACGGTACAGCACCCAAACTGCTTATCTCCAAGGTACAGCAACCAAACTGCTGAATCTGTCAAGGTACAACACTAAGCGGATATTAATTACAGACTTACCACTCATACACTACCGTTCTTGTTATTTTCGTCTAAGGTAGTTCTGACATAGCCTAGACGTATGTTTTAGATCATTATCTTGTGGTTGGATAAATCCCTTAAAAACCAGACATACACCAGATGGTATTGCATGGTGATGCAAAATGCTGTGGTATTTGCTTTGGTTCAGGCTGCCACTCACTCAGTGCAATTAACTGACTCTGGATCCAGCAAAAGAGCCCCAGACCATCACACTTCCTTCTTCAAGGTCGATAGTTGGTGTCACATACTGAGGAACCATCCTTTCATCTACTCTGAGGCCTACAAATAACCTGCGTGATGAATCGAAAATGTCCCATTTTGATTAATCGGTCTATAAGACTTTCTAGTCTCCAGTAGTCCACTGGGGTACATAATGCCACAGGCAAGCCATTTGTTTTAGTTTGTCATCTTAGCAATGTCCTTCTTACTGCCACTTGACCTGTCAAAACCGCATCTTAATGTCTTGTCTTCTCAGTTTAAACTGAGACTTGCTTACTTCTATGTAGTGTAAAGCAGTGCTTGAAGCTGCTGTCCTGAGAGGCACCTATAATGCAAGCTGTTGACTCTCAGACACTTGTCCTTTGATTCTGTTGTGGATTTGCCAGAACTCTTCCAGTCAGCTTGTCCTCAAAGTACCTTTTGATGGTGTCGGAAACAATACTCACTGACACCTTGCCTTGGTTTGCAATTTCTTTGAAGTAAAGGCCTACGCTTTAAAGGGCTAATGATCTGTCTTCCTTTGCTTTTCTCGCCATTATGACAGAAAAATACTAATTCCTGCAGTACAATACTGTCCAAATAATGCTTAAGAGGTTGTAGTAACACAGTTTGTTCCAACACTGCTTTTTTATAGGCAGTGGTTTTGTTATCAACAAAATTAGGGACAACTATAGGAATTGTTCAACTTTCAAGGCTTGATTTACTTTCATTGCTGCAAAAGTTGTAAAACCATTACTGAAAAAATACCCTGAAAAGGCCTATTTTATAACTGAAATTAACATTATTTTTCAGTTTAAGAGGGCCAACATTTTTTTGTTGTGCCTCTGGCAGTTTACTACTTACCTTTGTACCATTTCAGGTTATTCACTAAACAGTTTGGATTTGAATAAAAACTGGAGAAATTGGGGTGTTCTAATACTTTTGACTGGTAGTGTGTCATAATCCTAATATGATCACCAGCCACTGAAATTAGAGAACTGACATGTTGTGTGTTCTATCTTTATTTATTGTCCACCACTCGTAGCACCCTTACAGTAATGAAAATGTGGTTTATCTGTGCATATGTAATAAGTGATTAAACTTACACTTATGCTGTGGATCTTCATCTTAAACTTGTCAAAGTAAAGCCAAAGCTGAGCCTCCTCCGGGTCCAGATCATGATAGCTGTCTCTAGCCAAAAAACCAAAACTATGGAACTTCAGCTCAGGTGTCAACAGGAGGCTTGTTGGGCTCTTCTGATTGGCTACTCCAGGGTCTCCACCCTCCCAGCGCCTGTCAAGAGTGGACGAGACAGATGTCTGTCAAGGGAGGAAATCTATTGGGTGTTGTGAGATGGGATCAGTGGATGACAATTGCTGATGTAACACAGTGACACACACATGGTCACACCTCATCATGTGTATAGCCTCAGGGTCCCCGGCGAAGCTGAATGCGTAGCCACTAGAGGTGGTTCCGAAGTCTATAGCTACCACCACAGAGAAGGGACGAGTCTCACTCTGTCTTGCCTCATGTCTCTAGATAGAAACAGGCAAAGGGGAACAATGACCGATTAAGTTCTGTTTCGTGGGGGGGGGGGGGGGGGGGGGGGGGGGGGGGGGTGAGAGAGGGAATCAAGGGATAGAGAGACATATGTAAAAGGGAAAATAGTAAGTGAGAGGAAATAGGGGTAGGTGAGAGGCAGAGGCAAGGGATCAGAGAGACCGAGTGAGGGAAACGATATGGGAGGGAGAGAGACGGGGGTGTACAAGGGATCCGAGAGACCGAGTGAGGGAAACGATATGAGAGGGAGAGAGACGGGGGTACAAGGTATTCTGGTATTGACAGGTCACAGCATTCCTTACGTCATGTAACATTCCTTTGAGGAAGAATTTGGAGTTTACATAGTCTGTTATCATATAGGACTGCTGAAATATCCACCACTGAACTGACTGAACCTGAACTGAAGTGTACAGTGGAGGAAAACATTATTTTGCCTGTAGTATGGGCAGTATTTGGTAGTGTGTGCCCGGTGTGGGTGTATGTGGGCGTGTTTGAGATCCTACCGGCGAGGCAGATGGAGTAAGGGGTGCAATGCTGCAGTCGTTTCTTTCAATGGAGGGAGAGGATGGGGCTAACGTGTTTTCTCCTAAAAACGGTAAAAGCAAAGAGACAGTGAGATGTTTCAGGGTTAGGTGTTGGGTTTCACCTTAAACCCTAACCTTGCCAGATAACAATATTCAACATCAAGAGAACAAAAACTGTCTAACTATTGTGAACAGAAGGTTGAGTACATGCAGAAAACAGAAATACCCACATGAGGAATTTCTGTAATCTGTGACATCGTACAACACACCCACTGAATTTTTTCATTCTTTTCTGTAACACAGAAGAGGAATTCCAAGCCCGAGATTTTAAGAAATGATTCCAAGGTTCCAGAAACAATCCTGTTACGCCAGGAACATCTGTATCCTGAACAACTCTCCTTCTCTGTTTCTATGGCGACTACACTATCAAAAGCCAATGAGGTGTAAACACAATTAATGGTCTCTCCTTCCGCAGAGTGGAATGTCACAAATCAAACAACAGAATCATGAGAATGTTATTGCTACACTGATATGTTCCCATAGGATTTCAGGCCTGAGATTAGATGATCTTGTTCACACCCCAAACCAGAGATATGGGAACACAAACATACATTCTCATGGGGGAGAGTGAGGCTGTGAGGGGGTCATTAATCTTATGCATAACAGGATTGTTTGTCCAGTGTCATAAAGAACAGTGTGTGTGTGTGTGTGTGTGCGTGCGTAGGTGTTTGCATTTGTTTTACCTGGGACCTGGTGGCTGTTGTAGTCAACAAGCTGCAGGATGTTGGCCATGATGGGAGGAGCCCAGGCCTTGGCAACCTGGGAAATACGAAAAGGCTACCTATGTTTATCATTTATTTACAACATTTTACAATACTTATTAACACCTAATAACATGATTAATAACAGGATGGAAGGAGCCAGAGCCTTGGCAACCTGGGAAATCCAGAAATGCTAGCAACACTTTATTAACGCTTCCTAACATTTTACATTGTAAGGGTTATTTTAGTCAGCATATAGGCACTTGGTGACAACTGCTGATGTAAAAGGGGCGTTATTAAATACATTTGATTGATTGTTAAGTGGAAGGAGGGCGATAAGGACGGGAGGAGCCAAGGCCTTAACTGACTAAGAAATAGCGTGAGGGAAGATCTCAACTGAATCGTGTTTCCTTCCACAAACCTGTTACCAAAACTGTTGGGACTCTAGGTAGAATGTAAATAAAAAAGCAATGCAATGATATGCAAACCATTTAAATCCTATATACAATTGTAAACAGTACAAAGGCAACATGTTTAGAAGTTTTATTGTTCCTTAAAAAACATATTCCTAGTTTGAATTTGATGCCAGCAACACATTTAAAAAAAGATGTGACAGAGGCAACAAAAGACAGGAAAGTTGAGCAATGTTAATTATACCTAGTGGAATATCACATAACTAATAAGGTGAATTAACAAAAGGTCAGGAACATGATTGAGTATTAAAAGATAATTTGAGAGGATGGGTCTTTCAGAAATTAGGATGGGGAGGAGTTCGCCACTCTGTGAAAGACTAGTGCATCCATTTATAAATAGAATTTCTCAACGTAAAAAAATAGTTTGTGGATCTCATCATCTACGGTACATAATACCATTAAAAGATTCAGAGAATCCGTTCTGCACGTCGTAAAGAAGTCTGGTTGCTAAACTGGCCAGCCTGCAGTACAGACCAGTCACCCATTGAAAACTATTAAATTATTGGTGTTGGATCTGTGGCAGTCTCAAGTGGCAAAAGGTTGCCATCGAAAGGTTTTATTCTGCTGCGTTGTATGTTTTCTGTGTGATGATGTGCGAGTGGTGATGAAGAGGCCATTTCCCCTCCCCTGTTTTCTCCCTCCTCCTTTCACCCCATTCTTCTGTGTCTCAACCCTGTCCCTTTCTCCCTCCAACCTTTATACTCCAACATATTCTCTCTACCACCTTTACTCCTTCTGTTACCCCCTCCCCCCCTCAAAATTTGGCAACATACAAGAACACTTTTCTACCCCATTAACACTACCGACACACACACACAACCCTCCCAAAATGCAGTCAACCCCACTTGCCCCGCCCCAACTACACACACACACATAAAGTACAGGGGGTAGCCACACCCACTGCTCTCAAAATAGGTCAAATGGTAGTTTAGAAGTAAGGGACAAAGAAAGAGATAGAGAAAATTTGAAAATAGGAGCAAAGGTGACACATACACAGCGATTATCAAACCAATAGGGACAGTCACTGACAGAGAGAGGGAGAAATACAGAGTAAGACGTGTAGGATTGGGAAGTGTAACATCCCACAGTCTTCTAGAACCTTGACCTGTAAACCTGACCTGACAGGTGTAGCTCAGTTGAACCAAAGCAACATGCATCACAACCAAACTAAGTTGCTATAAGTGGAACCGATGAATAATTGGATGCTGGCTTTTCCACATTCGCCAAATGAATAAAATGCACACACAACACATATACATTTCATACAATAGGATATGCATTAATAAACTCGAAAACGCGAAAACGAGCAACACACCAAAAACTTATTTCCTAGTTGATACTGGCAACATCCTAAAAGACATTTTCAAACTTACCCTTCACTTTTCAACAACCCCTAACTTTGGAATTCCGTCTGCTTCAGGGACAAGGAATCACAGAAATGGGAACCTGAGCAGAATTCTTTGAGTAGAATTCCCAAAAGAACCAGCAAAAAAAGAGAGTGGGATTGAATGCAGCCAACACAAAGGCTTCGTAAAAAGAAAAATGGAGCAAAAGCACTGTTCCCAAATTTTTTGAAATGACTAAATATTCCAAAATGTTGGGGAGTCTGGAGCTTTGCTCTATTGTGTCAACAGCCCGGCAAGTCTGTCTTCAAACTGACCTGGAACATCAGATGGTGAAGGAGTGACCACTACATACCACCCCCACACAAAAACACATACGTGCAGTAACCATAGAGCATGAGGTAAGCCCCCCCCCCTCGCACCCTTTCCTAAAACGCACACAAAGCGGGGGCTTTTATGGAATATTGTCTGTGTATATGTGGAAGTGTGTGTCTGCGTGTGTTTGTATGTGTGTGAGAGTATGGAGTGTAGCGGGGCACACACAGTCTCCACGTACCTCACCACAGTCCCTTTACTTGGCTTTCTAAGTTTTTATTCCCTGTCTTCCCGTCTTCCCTCCCCTTTAATCTTGCCCTCTCATACTACCTCCCTCCCATTCTCTCTTTGAAAGAAAGAAAATACTGTCTTTGTAAGGTTTCCTGTTGTGGGTTTACACTACAGCTTTCAAAGATGGTTGTGAGAAAGACATACAAGAGAAAGAAAACAAAATGAGAAGAGAAAGTAAAATAATAATTTCCAAGAGTTTTGGCAAACAACCCAAAATACTTTTTGCCAAGAATTTTATCAATGGTGGATGGAGCATGTGCATTCAATACATATCGTCATTGTAGCTTTTCCAAAAATCTGTAAGTGTTTTAGTTTGTGTATGTAGCTCTTGGGGGTTTGATCTTACACAACCGTGATCCAATTTCATTCCACCGGGGACTGTGATTGAAGCATACATTAACCCCCTGCACTCCACACACACACACTCACACACACACACACTCACACACACACACACACACACACACACTGTGTCCCACTACTGTCATATTTCCAAATAAAAATGGTTTTGAGTAAAATCTGGAAACCATTACAACATAGTCCAAATGCCATCCTATTCCTTACGTAGTACACTACTTTTGACCAGAGATTTATAGGAGGTAAAAGGCAATTTGGGTAAGACTTTTTCTAGTGAATCAATGAGGGGCCCCCATATGGACCCGATTTTAACTCCATCTACACTCCACCTTCACCTCTCTTTGTTTGTCCCTTCCTCCGATTATTAACCTACAATTGATGCTCTCTCTCCCTCTTCAGTCCCTTTTCGGCCACGCCACAATTTACATTGGAATAATGTAGCAATGTTTAAAAATGTTTATACCACACAAATCAAACCTAAATAGTTTGTCCTTTAGGATTTTACAGGAAACTGAAAATACCCTTTTGGGCGTGAGACAAGGTGTGGTCTATTTAGGCAATAGTTGATTGTTCATACATGCTTAGTGTGGTGTCTTTTTGCGTGTGTGTGAGATACAGAAGAGGAGAGAGAGGGAGAGAGAGGGGAAGGGTGTGTCTATTCAGGATGCCCAGAATTCCTGCGATAACATTTAAACATCCACGTGGAACGTCCCCAGGGTTCCTTCCTGTCACATGACTATCTGGACTTTTGAACCGACAAACAAACATGAACCTGCACACATACACATGGTTGAATGTTTTCGTCAAGCAGGTTTTGAAGTTTGCTTTCAAAGAAACATGCACATCAACTTTTTACATTTTTATTTTATTTAAAAAATTATTGTTTCTCCTTCATATCATGTCACCAATAAAATTAGATTTCGAAATCTACTGAAATAACAATCAGTAACAATAAGTAACCCATAGCTTTCCTTGACTATCTAGGAACCAGCTAAATAAGGAATCTAATCTAACCTTACCTGCCGGAAGAACGGTAAAGGTTTATAAAAGAAATTGCTGTCGCCATCTGACAAATGCCAAAACATAGATGTACTCTACTTAGTTGGATTTTGCTTTTGTATTTAATTTCTTGAATACAACCATTCAAACGGTACTCCTTGTTTTGAAATATTTTTTTTCATGAAAATTACATTAAATTGCTCAGAAATACAGTGTACACACTGTACACACTGTTACAAACCTTAACAGTGTGTACACTGTTACAGCATTAACAGTGTACACACTGTTAATGTTGTAAATGATTATTGTATCTGGAAACTAATAATTAGAATAGAATATCAACATACAGTAAAGGAAAAATTGATTTGATCCCCTGCTGATTTAGTACGTTTTCCCACTGACAAAGAAATGATCAGTCGAATATTTTTATTGGTTTTTACTATAGTAAATAGTTTTAGGTCATTCTCTCCACACAGCAAGACTAGGGACATATGATCTGTGTTAGACCGCACATGAACAGGCACATTTGCCACAGAAAGATAAACAGCAAGAACTTTGTGTGTCTTTTTTGCTGAGCCGAGAGGATTGACTACTTCAAATGCGTCTTGGTATAAAATAAGTTGCAGGCCTCCTGGGTTTGCAATGAAGAACTGGTTGGACTTGAAGGCTTGTCCATCACAAATGTCACTAAGAACACATGCATCTGTTTCATTTGACTGTTGCAACACTGAATTCTTCCAAAATTCGTATTCTAGTAAGCTAATCAATGTTTGCTTCACAGGTATATAATAAGCAATCCTTTGTCTCATATTTTCATCATATCCTAATCTAACTACTTTGGGCTCTACATATTTAAAAATGTGTTTGAATGTTTGAGCTCTTGCATAGGTTGTTCTCACTGGACCTTTGTCAGATGAAGAGAACAGATCAGAATCCTTAATACAATCACAGACTTCTCCCATCATATCATCAGTTAGATTCAACTAATCTTTCAAGAGTGAGTGTATTTGCTCAAAGTGTAATGAAGGCCTAATACATGTACACTTTGCATCTCTTCAACAATTATCTGTATTGTTGAAGCTGGAAGTAGGAGCTGCCCTTGCAGTTTTAGATAGAACAAGCAAACATTCCTAAGAAATGTTTCATTGAAATTCGGTGGCAATTCAGTACCTACTTCTGTTGCACCATCTAAAGTCTGGGAAGCCTCTTCACAAGCAGTGGGAGAGCACTGGGGTGCGATTTATGTTATTCACTGAACCTTGTGGATGTTTCCTAGACAAGTGACCAGTAAATTATGACTTCAAAGTAAATGTGCTTTGACAACCGGCCACTGGACATGTCACAGATCTTCCCTCCACTAAATGTTTTTAAGTGTACAAGAAGTTCCTGCACGGTCTGAAATCGGTCTGAACACAGCGACATGGCGCAAATAAAATTTGATACAATGGCTGTGCCAGTCTTAGCACTAACAGAAGGCGCTGGCACATTGTGCTTTCGATAGAAGTGACCCTTAAATGCTGCATATGTGCAAAATGTCTGCCTGCAATCATTGCTCGCACACTTAAAAACACAGCGTGGTTCGTTTCAATGAATCCTACAGTCCAACACATAACCCGTCAACGCTTGCAATGTTCTGCCGCAAAAACGACAATCAATCATGTTCAAAACTACTTTCTTATCATCTAAGACCACAATGTTTAACTGATGCTACCACATCTGCACATTCGGGGCTTTCAGCATTAGAAGAAAACTCACCCGAGACAGAGAAACGGTTAAACAATTCTTTATTTAAAGAAAAGGGGGCCGCCCTGGCAACGTTGCTCAGGTTGGCCAACTCCTGAAAACTAGGCAAAATAGTGGGGGCTAAGGAGGCGACGTCGCCATCCCCAACCAACTCCATGCCTAGTCACCGTTTGCGCTTCACGGGCCAAGGTGTAGCAAACTTCGGACCTGGAATCAGAGTTCTGACACGTCGCAGCGGCGGAAGAACCTCTGTTGCAGTCGGGACCGGAGCCTGCTGAGTAGGAGTGGACGACGTTGCCAGCTGTCGTCGATGACGCCAACGAGCCGACAAACCTGGCCGATGAGTTGACTGGGTGCTTGCCAGTCGAGGAGCAGGCCGAACCGGTCGCCGAGCGAGGGGCAGATGACGGGACAATTCGGACCTGTCGCTGTCCACCTTCCGAAACGTCTCGTGCCCGGTCACTGCTTCTCCAAAAAGTCCCGTTGACACCACTGGTGCGTTGATGAGGGGAGCCCGGTCCGCTTCCTTCAGAGACGATAGCGACAGCCAGAGATGACGGTGTCCCACCACCGAAGACGCCATGGTCCGACCGCCACACACCGCATGCGCCTGGTTGAGGTGTAGGATCGCAGCAAAGAGACGAGAGATTTCCCCAATCTCAGAAGCTGAGAGGGTCGATAATCCCGTCGTGAGTTACACACCAGATGCCGCCAGCAATGCCACATTGTTGGAGGCCGCCACAGCCTGCACTCCCAACATGTAACACTTGTCTAAGAGATGCGCTGTGAAGCGATCCTTAGAGGACGGAAGGGCAGGTTTCTTGTTGTGCCAGCTTCTCTGGCTAGGGAGAAAATGAGCCGCCAGCGCCTGTTCCAACGGTGGAACTGCGCTACGGACCTCCTCCTGCCGTCCATCAACTGTTGTGAAAGGCGCATAAGACCGGACAGGTGCCTTAGCCTGTAGTCAATCCGGGAACCGCCGGTGCCGGCGCCACCACCTCTTTCACGCGCTCAGCCCATGACGCGTGCGCCATAAACGAACGAGGCTTCGGAGGGGGAAGGGAAGGAAGGGGAATCATAAGACGGAGGGCAGCCTTCTCGATGATTTCTTGGAACTCAACCCGGAGAGAAGGTCCACGAGAGGCCTCACCGCCATCAATGTCCTCCACGTGGTCAGACCTAGCATCCTCGCCACACGACTCCACGCGGAGAAGGGGCGCTTGGGTCAGAGGAAAAACGTAGGCGCTGTCCGCGAAAGACAGGACAGTGTCCAGAGGAATCTCCTCTGTGAAGAACATCAGCCTCTCTCGACGCACGGCAGCTGACCTCTCTTACTCCATCCTTCGCGAGCTGAGGTCCGAGGCACGACACACAGCAGCCAAAGATGAGCAGCGGCAGGCAGACTCAAAAAACTTGAACATGATGACGCCGTACAAAAGAAATAACGGCAACCGAAGTGGTTCATCAATTGAAATCTCAAGTGTTCAGTCGAAGCTGAAGAAAAAAGGGAGGATGTTCTGAGGGTGAGCTCAACTGTATAGGGGGCAGGGTTGCCTCGATTGGCTGAGCCAAAGTAAGGGCATTTGAATTTCTTAGTGTGGCTGCTACGCGGCGAGGATAAAGCACTTGGAGCTAACGCCCTCT
The DNA here is from genome assembly GCA_016801125.1 of Novumbra hubbsi. Taxonomy (NCBI): domain Eukaryota; kingdom Metazoa; phylum Chordata; class Actinopteri; order Esociformes; family Umbridae; genus Novumbra; species Novumbra hubbsi. Next base: position 34,871 of record JACXGK010003400.1, on the reverse strand, counting down.
AGGGGGCGGAGCTCCACGACATATAACTACAGACGGTGAATGGGCGGAGCTGCGTTTGAACCAAAACAATTTCAGATATTTGCTTGCAAAGTCTTTGTAAAGTAAATTCGCCTACATAGCAAGGCTAAGGCTTGTTTACTTACCGATAAGATTATCGTTGTGTTGTATGAGAAATCCATGAGAAATTCTAATGGGTTCAAACAAAGTAAAAGTCCTTTTCCAGGTCCATTTGGCTGGTTCCAGAGCTGCGTTTTCCATTCGCGATCTCATCACTAATTCACTAATACCCGTGTTAACTAGGCCTAAAGCTTCCCTGACAATATGGCAATAGCCACTATACACTTAGTCCTCTACGCAGCACGGAAGTGCTGACCCTCGACACATATGACAATAACGAACGCAGAGACCAGACACATGAGGGATTATATACACAGGCAACGAGGGCCAGCTGTAAGGAATCAGGGAGGGATGCGTTCACAGGACATGGGGAATAAGACAAACATGAACGATGGTGCCTAGAAGGCCTGCGACGTTGAATGCCGGGGGGCTACGCGGGCAGGGGAGTGGCCGCCAGTAGGCGGAGACGTGACATCAACACAAAAATATTTTCAAATAAACAACTTTGCATTGTATTTTCATTTACAGTTTTTTATGTTGTGATTTTACAACTTTTTGGTGTTAATTCTACGGTCATTCTTTACAGTGTATAAACATTTAAACAGTTGGGGTACAAGCATGTACCAACATGACACACTCACTACAGTCTAACACAAATACGTAAAATACAGAAAGACAGATGTTTCAACACAAAACAAAAAGAATTAAAGGAGGGAAAAATATAATACAACTTAAAAATAAATAATAAAAAAATATATATTCACACACAGAAAAATTCCACTAGTTTTCACATACCTTCTCCAGTAAGCGTCATTCCGTCAACACCGCCTTGCTCAAGGAATGAAAAGAATGGATTCCATACTTCCTTATAATTTCCTTTATTTGCCCCTTACGATATAAGTTATATTTTCCATAGACATGTTTATTGCCATTTCTTTCAACCAGTTACCACTAGGTGCTTTAATATTCTTCCATTGTAGGACAATTAGCCTTTTTGCTTGTAACAGGCTCATGTCTATGAAAGCATAATACCTTTTCCTAAGTGAAATGTCAGGAGGATATAAGTGTAATTAAAATAATTCTGCAGATAATGGGAAATTAAATTTAAAATTGTATTTATCATATCATTAACCTCTTTCCAGAATATCATTAGATGTTCACATTCCCAAATACAGTGGTACAAAGTGCCTTTAAATTTGTTACATTTCACACATGTTCTTATTGTATGTTATCATTGTATTTGTGTAATATATCTGGCGTAACATAAGTTTGCATCAACCATTTATGTTGTAGTAACTTCAGCTTAACATTTACTGTTTGGGTTTGAGCCTCCTTACAAGCCTGCATCCACTCATTCACATTTATCTCCTCATTCAAGTCCTTACTCTGAGCTTCCAGTATACGATGTGAGGATTCTTGTGATCCAGAGATTATAATGTTATAAAGTGATGAAATTAAGCCTCTTTTATAACAGTCTTATCATTTCCCTCTCTAAAACAGTTAGAGGGGGAATCATTAATGAGTTCTGTGGAAAGGTACTGATGAAAAGTCTTATTTGTAAGTATTTAAAGAAGTGCTTTCTAGGAATATCAAAGGACTGAGCTATTTCCTCAAAGGACATGAGCTGGTTGGAGGAGTACCAATCTGCAACTGTCCTCACCCCTTTGTCGGCCCAAACCCTAAACCCTGCATCAAGCCACCCCGGTTTAAAATGTAAGTTGCCCCAAATGGGGCTAAAACAAGACAAACTATTAGGGGTTCCTAAGTACTTCTTGGCTTCATGCCAAATGTTAATCATATTCAATACTATTGGGTTAACTGTGTTTTTCCTAAGATTTTTTGGTTCCAATGAGTAAAGGTATAGGCTTAAGAACAGGTCAGAGACCTGTAGATGTTTCCATGTCAACCCAAGCTGGACTATTTTGGCGTACCCCTTGTATTCAAACGTCCCCTTTGCTTTAGCAGCCCTTAGCACATCTTCCCTTTGTCTGTAATTAAGAAACCTCATGATGAGAGTTCTGGGTGGAGATGGCTTGTTGTTCACTTTATGTGGTTGTGGCCCAATTCTGTGGGCCACAATCCTCCGCCCCTGAAATGCGCTCCTCTGCCACGTTTATTCTTTAAGTAACCTCCTTAATTACTTGGAGCACACCGTCCATTTTGTTTGTGACTTGTCATGAATGCCATAAAGGGGATGGAGAAACATCGGCATTGCTAGGGCTCATGCTAGCGCCAACATCTTTAGCCACATACTCACCATTATCCTCCACCTCACCCTCGTCGGCGTGGTCAGACATCTCTTGTTCTTCTGCGTCAGTTTTCTCTTGTGATTGCTTTTTCTTTCTTCTATGCATCTTCCAGAAGTATCGCTGATCTTATAGCAGTTACAAATCAGTTTGTGAGTAGATTTTAAGGATTCAATTTGTTGCTATTGCAGGAGGGTCGATTTTGTGCAGCCTCAGCCTCCACTCAGCCTGTTTGAACTCGTTACCTGTAGAAAAGACACACACTCAATCAAAACAGACTCCAACCTCTCCACAATGGCCAAGACCAGAAAGCTGTGTAAGGACATCAGGGCTAAAATTGTAGACCTGCACAAGGCTGGAATGGGCTACAGGACAATAGGCAAGCAGCTTGGTGAGAAGGCAACAACTGTTGGCGCAATTATTGGTAAATGAAAGAAGTTCAAGATGACAGTGAATCACCCTCGAGTCCGAATCAGAGAATGATCAGACAATAAAAGTCTTTCAAAAAGCGATCGTCTTTATTAATACAGATATATATACCCGGAGATCAGATTTCACCCTCTATCAAGAGCAAAAAGAAAAAGATCTGAGGTCCGAACGCAGTGGACCTTGTTTATATGGACAGTTTCCCCTCACCCTGTCTCTTACAGAAGACCGCACTAAACATGACTCATGAAGACCTCACTAATCATGACTTAGGTGTATGTGTGTTCTGTTGTGTGGCTCTCGTTGTCTAGGAGTGGGCCATCTGGCGACCTTGAGTGCAATGTTTTGGCTGGTTCTGCTCCTCTCGCTCCTGGGCTCACAATCAGTATCAGTATGTGCGTGCGTGTTTAAGCTCTGTGTCAGATAGCGTGTTTTACTGAGCACAGTGTCCTCGCCTCAATCTCGGGGCCATGGACCTATAATGTCTACTTCATCCGTATAATATTAAACTTACCCATAACTAAAATATCATTACATATTTCACACTGTCAACAGTACAGTATTACAATATTAAGCTAAATCATCAATGAAGAAACATTCAGATTTCACAATCCCCCTTTTGATCTCGTCTCCGAGATCAACCAACTTCGTCTTCCAACACCTAGGGAGCCGAGGGCAACAGGGGCAGCATCATGGGGTTCGCCCCCTTATCACTGTTCCTATTCCCTGGCACATCATTTCCCCAGTGTCTTCCCTGATTTGCACCAACATCATTTTCTTAGATCTTATATATGACACCAACAAAAATCATTCACAGTCTAGTTTTGACTTCCCGCTCCATCTGAACCTTTTGGTTGCAACCTCTTAGCCCAATACATGGTCTAGTCTAAATTTATCTGAGAAGTTCCCCCCGTCCTCTCCCTTCATCTGGCATGGCACATGGTCCTTTTCTTCTTCTCCATTTGTTCTTGTCCATTTACATACTGACCCAAAGGCCTCTCTGCCTTGGTCCTGATGTTCAAAAACATTATTTTAGTCTTCGTAGTGAGGCACTCTGTGCCCCAGATCTGTTGAGACATCTGAAACATTGTTGATGTGCCTTGAATCGGGTTCTGGAACCCGAAGGGAAAGGTTCTGGAGGTTTCACTTCATCACGTTGGTCCAAATTGTCTCCATGCACTGAGTTAGAGGTTTGCAACACCATCCTTATAGGAGAAAAGAGAAGACAAAAACACTGCCTCAGTTGACATGTTCACCTTAGCCTTAATATTTAGTCACACTACAAGTAAAATGCAACCATTACTCCTCCAATGTCAGAGAAATAATTAAATTGTTTCCACATGAAAGTATCACTACTGATTAACAACAAATTTAAACTAATTATCCATTCAGATTAATAATAACAATAGGAAATAGGAAGTATCTGAGTCTAATTGAAAACCTTCTTGTGTGAAAGGTATACTTCCATCCACTTAAATATTAATTTGTCAGTTGGTTCCAAATCATCCCTCCATGCAGGGATAGAAAAGAGAACTAATTGGGGCTTACTGTTGTTCTTCTTTCAGTCTTAGACAGAGATAGTTCCGACCACCGGGTCGGCCTGTCCAAGACGAGGGCATGTGTGGTTTAGACTTACACACCCTATCGCTGGCGCTCAGGCTGGTCCCAGCCTCTAGGCGCTTGTCCGTCCTTGCGTTGGTCCTGGGCAGATATACTATCTTAACGATCTCCAAAACAGGCCCCACATATTTGTCCTTGACTTCTGTGGTGTGGTTATAAGTTTCTCTGTATTTTTCCACTGCAGTGGCATATAGTGACACCCCAGCTTACTGCTCTAACTAGTCAGTAAAAGATTTGCACAAAAAATGTAAACTGTTAAATCAACCCATCCCTCATAATCAAATGTTAAAATGTTAAATCAACCCATCCCTCATTATCCCTTTTCACGCCATCTAGGCACGACTATACAGGCCTAAATAAAAACAGAAAAAATTAATAAATGCTAAAGAAATTAAGAAAATGCTAAAGAAATTAAGAAATGCAAAAGAAATTAAGAAATGCAAAAGAAATTAAGAAATGCAAAAGAAATTAAGAAATGCAAAAGAAATAAGAAATTTTATATTCCCCCTTTTGACACCCGATAGGGTGTCACAATCCACCTGGCCGTTCTGAACCCACATTTATTCTGAATTGGCTACCAGCCACCCAGGAACTTATAACCCGCTTACCTTAAATAGACGGTCAAACCCCCTTATCAGAAACAGTTACTCATTCACCTCACCCTCGACAAACCAGGACTCAGCATCCGTCAGGTGCATTTTCCTTCATCCAACCCAGCACCCAACAGAGGCATCATTCCCGCTGCCTGCACAACATTTGTAACAGATTTCTTCAAACAGAGAATCAAACTGGGAATAATACAAGCAGTAAAACATATTAACATAAAAATCATAACAAGTAAGATCAGAAAACCAGTAACCACCATAGCTGAGTACTTACCAAACCACCCAGTCAACCACAAGAACAGCCCTGTCTCCACTCCGGCCATGCCCTTTATTTCCATGAATAACCTATCTAGCCCACTGGCTAGGATCATGTCTAGGGCCATACGGTTTTCTGTGCGGGAAGTGGCATTGTAAATAGAGATTACCGGGACCAGTGGCTGTCCCGTTGGTGGAACCGGTGGTCTGGACCTCACTGTCAGGGAACCCATGGTGTCTGTCCCCAACCTCTCCAGTCCCAGTGTATAATGGACAGCATCTGTAAGCTTAAAAGACTTGATGGTTAGTAGGATTTCATCGCTTTTACAAGGGTCACGCACCGTGCCCAGCCCTCCCCAATGCTATAAGGTTACCCTCTCCTCCATTCCCAAAAAGGACCTGCATTATTAATCATATAGTGCCAATAAGCACAACCCCTCCCATTGCATAGTTAGAAAAACTGGTCTTTTGCTGTAGGGGTATAATTTTCCCCAAAATGCTGTTAAACAAAATTAAATAAAAAATTTAAATAAATAAAAAATGGGCAACAAACAAAACATAACAATTTGCAAAAGTAAAATAACAACAAAAGAAAACATCCCATGTAATCAACCTTTGTCAGAGAATTGCTAAAATCCAAATCAAATATCTAACTGTTGTAAAAGTTAAAATACAACTCCCCTCTCTCTCGGGTTTCATCATGTCCAGTCAAATGGCTCCTGGCTGTTGTAGTCATAAATGCAGGAGTCTTGTAGTTCTGTGTGTGCCTTCCTCCATTCCTCTAATCTCTCCTTGATTGTGGTGGTGGAAATGATCAGAGTCTAATTGTCCTATTCTGACCCCAAGACAGTCTTTCAGTGGTCCGGGCGTGTTTTGGACCTGGAATGATCTGGGCCCCCTTTTGCGGTAGCCCTTCGTTCAGTCTATCAGGGTTGCAGGAGTCAGGACTCCTTTATGAGAGATTAGGATGGACACTCGCACAACACAATGTTAACACCTTGACTGGAGGGTTTGGCATTATCTTCCTAAATGTAAAGCTTTGTATTACAAAGGTTTTTTAACCCCCATATATCTATCCCCCAAACAAATCTACAGAATTCTCCCCCAAGCACACCGGCCTTGGTGGGAGGGGGTGGCTCCCTACACTCTCCTACCGCTCTCAGTCCTCCAAACAACTCATGTCTTATTTAGCTGGGCCAAAACAAACTTGTAAGATACATTTTACTCTGCATGTTAGACTTCTCATCATTTTAACAATCCCCAAAAACAAGTTTAACCAATTACAGTGAGTCTGGGACATAAAAATATCAGTGTCATAACTTTCTGTGTACCTATTTGATTAACTTTGAGCTCTAAGTTCACCTCTTATACTACCCCAACTATTTAAAATCCCCTTAAATATTTAAAATCCCCAACTTCTCCCCCTTTTTATCTCGCTAGTTGTGCCAACAACTAAGAGATAATATCAGGAGGAGCCACAAAAAATTATAAACAGAAAACCAAAAGTGAAGCAGGCCACGTATCTATGGAGAAACGTGAATCAACAGAGTATTTCAAAGTCAGCCCAGTCCCCTCAGGACACAGAGTTATCATGAATGCTACACCCTATGGGCATGCGCAATGCCAAAACTACCCCCCCAGTGGAACCAGGATTCCACTACTGGTCCTCTCCAGTGAAGGAGAGAAAATATGACCTCCGAAACGGCGTGTGTTGATAAGAGGACCCCAAGAGAACAAACTAAATAAAAATCACCTATGCCAAAGCACCCAATATCACTAACGGGCAGCTGTACGCATGTGTAAGTAAAATAAATGCTGTGCATGCGGCGTGTTTTGAAATAATGGATCAACGTGTCATAATAAGATATAATACCAAAAGTGTATAATTCTATGCTCGTGCCTTAAGAATGTGAAGCCAAATCATGAATGTATTATTAATAGTCAAATGAAGCTGCTTAAAGATAAAAACAAAACAAGTATTAATGTGTAGGAGTTATATTGAAAACATGTCTTAAGGTTGGACAATACTAATAAAAGGAAAGTCCTAAGGCATGGGAGGAAGAGACAAAATGGTCTCTGCCAGACACAGAACAACAGATATATGACCAATAGGCTCCCTTAAGGAGGACCTATACATTTGAATGTAACTAAACAATGGGTCTCTTCTTCTCAGCTGTTCCCAGCCGAAACAAAAGCCGTGCACGTTCGATTTGGACATTATACTCAAGTTATTAAATACTTTGATGATTTCAATTGAACAAAGTCGTCAGACTCATTTATCTAATTGGACACATGTCAGCGAACCGACCCACTAAAAACATAAGGCAGTCGAACCGCCAACACGGTAAACGTGATCAAATACACATATTACCTGACAAACATTGGATCCCTCCCGCACAGGGCAACCAACCCAATTACCTCAAAAACACAACTTTTACCAACAATCGGTGTGCGCATATATACAGCTCCATTAACCATTTTCCGCTCTCGCCAGAAACGCCCCTTTTTCCACACACACAAGTTAACAGCCCTACGAACGCACACACTCGGACAGACAGACACAAAACATTACAGAGACGAAACACAAAGAGAACGTCCCCCTTACAAATCTGGATATTTTTGTGTACCTCTGCGTGTCGTCACACGTCAAAAATTTAACAGTGCACAAGAAATTATATTCATCCTAGTGAATAGTGTAACACTAACCTACTGAAAATGTGCCTACGTGCACGTCCCTAAACGCTTATTGCGTTCTCACCCCAAATCAAATCATAATTTAGGTCCGGCAGCCTGTCAATCATGCTCTAGCCTTACTCCAGTCCGCCCCTCATCTCAACTTCAATAAGTTTAATCATCGAGGGAGGAATTTGAGGATCCAGAGTAAATAAACTGCTGGACGCGCGCTGGACTCGACTGGAACAAGAACCCAAGCTGACAGGATCAGGAAAACCGGACAGAACCCCCCCATTATCATGTCAATCTTCATATGTTCAAACATAACAAGACAAACACATGGCGTACAAACACATAGACAATACATACAACACTGGCGAATTGATTCTTACTCAACATGTTTTTGTTGAGTTTCCTATTTTGATCTGCTCAATTGTTTTAACCTTTTGTATTAAACCAGTGCTCTAATTGGAATTCTATTTCAATAGTGCCACGTAGATTTTTTTTGTCTTTTAACTTGTTTTAAATCAGGGAACCGTTGCTCAATTTCTATGCCACCTCCCTCTTACTTTAACTATGCTATCTAGCAGGCCACCTCCTTCTGCTAAGAGTAGCTTTATTACTTCCCTCTCCTGGGATGACTACCAACAATTTAGGCATTTTAATATTTTAGCTCCAATTTCTGATATTCAGAATGCAGTTTTATGCTTGTTCTACAAATTTGTGCAATATCAATTACCCTTAACTAACCTCTGTATTCTTTACTGTTACCTAGGACCACACTCCATCCCTGGCCTCCTCCTCTGCCTGTCTGTGTGCATGTGTGTGTGTATGACATTGTGTAGTCTCATCAAAGGCCAACTTCACCCACTTCTTTGAAAAGGTGTGAGTGAGCAAGTGTGTGAGTATGTGTGTGAGTGAGAGAGTGTGTGAGTATGTGTGTGAGTGAGAGAATGTGTGAGTTTGTGTGTAAGTGAGAGTGTGTGAGTATGTGAGTGAGTGTGTGAGTGTCTGTGTATGATGAATACTATTTCACCTCTAAACCATCAACCACCTATTTCTTCCCCTTGCAGAGTCTAACCATGAAAGCCTCTAATGAGATCTGACTATGTGTGGGTTCTAACCTAATCATGGGTGGCCTGCCATGTTACACACTTAATTTATCCCTTACCACCACACCCTATATTATTCATTAACAGACTCCTAATTCCATCCTACCTATTTTGGAGATTCTTCCCTCTCTAGTTCTGTGATAAGTTCAAGGAAGTAAACCGCACAGCAGTGAAACCCTTCCACCAGCCTTTACTCTGAAAAATACGACCAAGGTTGAAATCTTATCTTACGTGCCTCAAGCACTGTGAAAACAAATCCAGCAACACAGGTCTGAAATACCACGTGTAGCTGGTACACCTAACAGCAAACAATCACTCATACTGAAACAAGACACACAATTCACTGCACAGGTACCACAATATACAATTACACAATATCGTCTGGAGTTTTAATGTTGGGTCTCCACTCCCAACACACTATAAAATTATACTGGTCTTTACTACGGGCCTCTAACCCCCCAAAACTATACTTAAGCTATACTGGTGATTTGCAGCGTATTCACTACGGGCCTCCAACCCCCAAAAATCGTTTTTTGAGGTTCCCTAACACTCCTCATCTGTCAACCGACAGATGGACCCGCCACCTTCAAGGACAGTTCGGAGATTAAGTCTCCTGGCCTTTAACCTCTAAATTCGATACGAGGTCGCTGCCTCGCATCAGGCCTTGAACCTCCAATTCGATACGAAGCCGCCCCTTCGTATCAGGCCTTGAACCTCCCATTCGATTAGAAGCCGCCCCTTCGCATCAGGCCTTGAACCTCCAATTCGATACGAAGCCGCCCCTTCGCATCAGGCCTTGAACCTCCCATTCGATACGAAGCTGCCCCTTCGCGTCAGGCCTTGAACCTCCAATTCGATACGAAGCCGCCCCTTCGCATCAGGCCTCTAACCTAGGGCCTTGAACCCAGCGCTATTCCTATTTGGCCGTTATTACCCATGCAGACTTTAATTTACTCCGTACTGTTCCCAAACGATTTTCAAAATTTTAATATGGCCAATACACAGAATTTGTTTTAAAAACAGGTTCTGCTTACCTTAAAGTTGCCAGGCTGAAAATCGTTCAGAACGTCCGGAGGCCCTGGTTTGGTCAATTGGCCTGAAAACCCTCTGATCCCGGACGAGGCCCCATTTGTAGAAGTCAGAAGACTTCTCCGAGTTCCTATCAGAGAATGTTCACACATTAAAAGTCTTACAAAAAAGCGATCGTCTTTATTAATACAGATATATATACCCGGAGATCAGATTTTACCCTCTAGTTAGAGCAAAACAAAAAGATCTGAGGTCCGAACGCAGCGGACCTTGTTTATATGGAAAGTTTCCCCCCTCCCTGTCTCTTACAGAAGATCTCACTAAACATGACTCATGAAGACCTCACTAAACATGACTCAGGTGTATGTGTGTTCTGTTGTGTGGCTCTCGTTGTCTAGGAGTGGGCCATCTGGCGACCTTGAGTGCGATGTTTTGGCTGGTTCTGCTCCTCTCGGTCCTGGGCTCACCATCAGTATCAGTATGTGCGTGCGTGTTTAAGCTCTGTGTCAGATAGCGTGTTTTACTGAGCACAGTGTCCTCGCCTCAATCTGGGGCCATGGACCTATAATGTCTACTTCATCCGTATAATATTAAACTTACCCATAACTAAAATATCATTACATATTTCACACTGTCAACAGTACAATATTACAATATTAAGCTAAATCATCAATGAAGAAACATTCAGATTTCACAGTACCTATGATACAAATTACAGACCTCTACATGCTTTGTAAGTAGGACAACCTGCAAAATCGGCTGTGTATCAAATACATGTTCTCCCCACTGTATTTTCTATGGGATTAAGGTCTGGAGACTGGCCAGGCCACTCCAGGACCTTACTGTGATTCTTCTTGAGCCACTCCTTTGTTGCCTTGGCCGTGCTTTTTGGGTCATTGTCATGTTGTAATACCCACCCATTTGCCTTGCCCTGGCTGAGGGAAGGAGGTTCTCACCCAAGATTTGACGGTACATGGCCCCATCCATCGTCCCTTTGATGCGGTGAAGTTGTCCTGTCCCATTAGCAGAAAAACACCCCCAAAATGGAGAGTAGATTTGATTTACTGATTGACCACCTGACAAGGCAACCATGTCATGAAATTAATAATCTTGATAAATCATACAAAAAGTCCTTGAATTTAAATGGTAAAGAAACTTTGGGTATAAAAAGTACCCTTTAAAATGTTAATTTTTTGTTGCCTTACACCCCCTTTCGAATTATGATTGCCAACATGCAAATCAAGCTAATTAACTTCTGTTGATGAAGAAAAGTAGGAGTTGACCTGTAAGCACTATTCTAAAGTCAATTTACTTCCACTCTCTTCAAAGTCTATATCTGCCAAGTTAATCTGTCGTAGCTTCACATTAAGCATAAAAAGACCCTTGTGAGCCACCTAGAGACCATACTCATACCATTCCATAACTCATCAGTCACTGAAGAGAGCACTTCAAGAACCATGAAACAGTAAAATGTGAATTTAAGAAGAGCAATTATTTTACCAGTGTGATCCCTTTGTTTAACACTCAAAAGTTGAGAACACGCCCAGCTGATGTGGAGTCAGCAGACTTTATAATGTGGTCAGTATAGTGTAAATACCACTTCAGTTAAAGAAATACCACAAAAGAACAAGGAAATCTATACTTGGTGGAATTAAATTAGGTGAAAATCTGTTATATTAGTGCTGCCATAGATTGTGATGGTGGTGTGAGGGAAGAGACCAAGGCACAGGGAAACCTTCAACGGTGCCGTTTATTGGGGCACACAATCGTTATACGAACAGCAAGATAAACTGGCTGTGGTGGAAACACACATGCCAGCAGACACGCATACAAGTAACAATCACGGACACAGAGACTAGAAACACAAGGGTTTAAGTACTGAGTTAACAGGCAGCACCTGTAAGGAATCAGGGAAGGTTGCGTTCACAGGACATGGGGAAAACAGGACACAATACACACGATGGTGACTAAAAGGCCGGCGACGTCGAACGCTGGAAGGCTACGCTAACAGGGGAAGTCCCGTCCTGTGACGGTACCGTGACATAGATAGAAATGTTTCTACAGTAAATTAATTAAAAGTGACACTATGGTAGGAGTCCCAAGAGGACCCTGCTGATGACACAGAAACATAAAAAATACAGATCAGAGTTTTCTAAAACTTACCTGAGGAAGCCAAAATCCTTTTGGAAGATCGTCCTGTGGACAGATAAGACTAAAGTAGAGCTTTTTGGTAAAGCATACTTCAAAAAGCACCCAAAAATAAGACAACGCGTTGGACAGTTCTGAAGTTGCCATCAAATGAGTCCAGATCTAAACCCCATAGAGCACCTGTGGAGAGTTCTCCCACAGCTGTTGGGAGACGGAAACTTTCAAATATGAAAGACCTGGAGCAGTGGTCTGCATGGAGGGGAAACGTTTTCTTCCAGTCGATTTCAGAGACTGGTAGACAGTTATAGTACCTTACAGCAGTCAGGGTACTGTTGGCTAGCACATGGAGATCTGTATGACCCTCCAAGAATATGCCTCCCCACACAGTCACTGACACTTCCTAGCTACCGTACCCCTGCCCCCACTTTTTGTGTTGATTGTTTGTAATGTCCTCACGAACGCACCCCCCAATGATAGCGCACACCTGTTGCTCGTTGTCTGTGTATAAGTTTGCCAGTGTCTGTCCTGTTCAGTGTCCATTGTTGTTTCATGTGTACAGGTGTCATTTTGACTACATGTTTATCGTATACTGTTTCTCTGTTCAATTTGTTCACTATGTTACAGTGATCATTTGTTACTTGATCAAATAAAAAAGGACCAGTTCTAGACTCCTGCGCTTTCAACCATTTTTTCTAACCGCACTCGTCACATTACTCTTTCCCACTTTCTTTTTACGTCTTGATATCATATTTTCGGGTGTAGTGTACCCATGAAGACCACTACCGTGGCGGGAGAGACCGCTCTACTATGAATGCTGACACACCACCAATATCCTATTGCTGAACTTAACCATACACAATGGTCCAGCAGGAAGCATTGTAACTGCTGAAGGGCTAGAAATGCTCTATGTCAGACATTAATGCACATTGATCAAAATCTTCAAGGGCTTCAAAGCATTGCCGAGTACTAAAGTCAACTCGAGACCCAAAACAGAAGCCATTGGGTCAGAGTTAGGAAGTTAAACACCAGAGACCCTCTGAACCCCTGAGAATGAATGAATGAGTGAGAGAAACAGAGAAATAACATCATCACCTGCATGCATAACTCTGCTACCCCGCAGAGCTCCCCTGAATATCTTAGAAAGGGAATGGGAAGACCAGGAAGCAACAGCCGCCGCTCAAAACACCGCACTTCATGGGTGAGAGGGTAGTGCAACTCGCAGAAGCAAGCATCCTCCAAACCAATGTAAACCAAATTGTTTGGCTTATTCGGCTAAGCAGAAAAAGGCACCATGAGCAGCCGAAGCTAATACACAAACAGCTGCTGCACCAACCACCAACCAGAGCCAGCAACCACAGTAGCAAAGCGATCACTAAACTCTGTACCTAATGGATATAGTTAAATCTACCAACCCCCCAAAAAACAGAAAATGGGGCTCCTGGTTGCTACACACATGTAGGACATTAGGCATGATTGTATTTGTATTCATGGATTGCTTTTGATGCATGCACATCCTCCATTTTGGTACAAAGTGACTAACCAAAAGGGAACTTGTAGCTTACCAACAGCATCAATCTGATTTTTCAAATTAATAAAATCTTTCCAATTATTTCTTGGGTTAATGTGTGTTCTTTGTTGAGTGTAGTGGTTAGCAAGATAACTAACTATTCTAGCTAGCTTATTAACTCTGGCTTGTTATAATGATTACAATAACTTACACTTACTTAAGGCGTCTATTTTGGAATTTAATTAATTCCAATTACAAATGTGACATGCTATGTGCTGTTTGTTTGTTTGTCCTTGTTGTGTTTAGCTATGTAATTTTAGCTAGCTAGCTTGCTAACCATAGATTGCTGATGTGATAAAAGAATTAACTTGCATTTAATTAGCAAGTTTGTTACAATTGACACATTTTATATATTATTTATGTTTAGAAGAAGAAAAAATACAATTACTCCATCTACTGTATCATTAACGTTGTTTAATAAACATAACTAGCCAAAATAACAAACTGTATTATGTTTCAGTTCATTTAGTAAAATTAATGATTGGAATTTAACTAAAACTGCACAAATCCATGGATCCATCTTGCTTTGTGTACCCGGCACAGGGTGGTTTGCTGAAACATCTGCAGCGACTGCCTGATGATGAGTTAACATAGACGAATATCCGCAAGGAATGTTTCCAGTACATTATTGAATCCATTCAACAAAATATAATTTAGGCTGTTCTTGAGGAAAAAGGAGTTCTACCGATAGATACACTACCATTCAAAAGTTTGGGGTCACTTCAAATTGATGTTGCTTTTTAAATAATTTGCCCATTGAAATAACATCAAATTGTTCATAAATACATAGACGTTGGGTCTCAGTTTATCATTTTAAAAGGATAATTAATCACAGCTGAAAACTGTGAAAAACTGGCCTTTTTTAGACTAGGTCAGTATCTTCAACATCAGCAGAAACAAAGAAATTCCTTCGGAAACTCGTCTATTCTTGTTCTGAGAAATAAATGTTATTCAATGGGTAAAATTGTCAAGAAACTGAAGATCTCGTAAAACATTGTGAATTAGTCCTTTCACAGGACAGTGCAAACTGGCTTTAACCAAAATTTAATAAAGAGTGGGCGGCCCCGTTGTACAACTGAGCAAGAAGACAAATACATGCGCCAAGCATCAGCTGGAGTAGTGTAAAGCGTGTCGCCACTGGACTCTGAAGCAGTGGAAACGTATTCTCTAAAGTGATGAATCAGGCTTTAACAACAGCACTATTTAGAAGTCTGATGGACAAAACTGGGTTTGGCGGATGCCAAGAGAACACTAGCAACTGGAATGCATAGTGCCTATTGTAAATTTGGTGGGTAAGGGATAATGGTCTAGGGATATGTTTCGATGTCCATTTGTTCCAGTCATCTTAATGCTACAGGATAGAAAAACATTTTAAACAATTCGGTGCTTCCAACTTTGTGGCAACAGTTTGGGGAAGGGTCTTTCCTATTCCTGCATGACTGTGCCCTTCTGCTCAAAGCGTGGTCCATAAAAGACACGATTTGACAAAGTTGATGTGGAGGAACACAAGTGGCCTGAAAAAAAGCCCTGACCTGACCTGCGGTTGCACCAGGGTGCCCAACATACATGGGCCTGGTGACGGGCCCATGTAATAAATAATTTAATTCAATCGTTTCAATACAATGTTAAGGTAATGAAAGGCATTCTGTGTCAAGTTTGTTTACTTTGTTTCTAAGCAACGGTTGAGCTAGCAATCTGTCCGTTTTTCTGGGGTTCTCTGGCCTCGGCCAACTTCATTGACAGTTGGTTGAAAACCTTTCTGTTGCTGCATGTTCCATCTAGCTAAACAAGTTTCTGACTTTGACCAATTCAACCGTTTCAAGTCTTTTCCAGACATAGTATAACTATAGATTAACTGATATATAGTTATTTTTTGTAATTTTGCTAAGCTTGCTAGCATTAAGTATGAAATGTTACGTGATATTTTGCCGCCGGTTTCGGATAGTAGGTTGGCAGTTACAAAGTATATAAAGCTTGCACTTACTGTAATAAGGCAACAAAGACTTTGTGTGATTCAAATTTTCATTTTTTTATTCTAGTCTTTTATTTTCTTGTTATTTTCACTATGTTTGCTGATGTCAGCGAGAGTTTACTCAAATAAATTGACAGAGACCATCTGTGTTGCAGAGCGTGCGCAAACATTCTGTTAATTGGACTGGTGTAGCTACACTACACACAGCGTTAAGAACAACAGTATTCCCTTTTTAAGGTGATTTTAGAACAATTAAGGGGATGTTCTCAGGCATGATGCTTTTGTTAGGCATGACTATGCAATTGCCACGTGTCAATTTCCTTCTAGCTATACATTTTACAGTA
Source organism: Novumbra hubbsi (assembly GCA_016801125.1). Taxonomy (NCBI): domain Eukaryota; kingdom Metazoa; phylum Chordata; class Actinopteri; order Esociformes; family Umbridae; genus Novumbra; species Novumbra hubbsi. The sequence continues at coordinate 18,757 of JACXGK010003400.1, read as the reverse complement.
CAGTAGTCATTTTGGCACCTTTTTTTTGATTTAGTCTAGTCTTAGTAATTCTGACCAAAATATCTTCATTTTAGTCCCATTTTTATTTCAATAAAGATTTAGTCTAGTTAATTCCCCCCCAAAAAATCTTGGTCAACAAAATGCTCTGTTATGGTCACGCGGACTCATGGGATCAGTGGTAGGTAGCCATTTTCTAATTTCCCAAAATGACACGTTGTGATATTTATTTTGTAAAAATATATACTTCCACTCCCCCTTTGACAGAGACTCAGACATCATCACGACCTCCTTGTTTCTTAATGCCACCAGAGGATTGAACCTAACGGCCAGCAAAGAGCTCGATCTCTTAACAAAGTGGTTAGGAAACCAGTCATCTTATAGGCTTAAAAATGGCTTGGGGTCGACCTAGAGGAGTGCTATGGCTTCCCTGAGGTGATCGAGTGAGCCCTCTTTCAGAGGATAGAGAACTTCCCCAAAACCCACCACAAGGACCCCTTGAAGCTCAGGGAGTTGGGAGACCTGTTAGGGGAGTTAATCAGCCAAATCTGAAGGCTACTTGCCTGGACTCTCATACCTGGACACTGCCAGTGGTGTCAACCCCATTGTTGAGAAGTTGCCACTTAGTCTGCAAGAGAGGTGGCTATCTCAAGGCTCTCAGTACAAAGAACACCACTTTGTCTCTTTTCCCTCTTTTGCATTCTTCACCAACTCTATATGTAGTGAAGCACGAAGAAGAAACAACCCTAGTTTCACTCTCTCAACAGTCGCACCAGCTCCATCAAAGGCCGAACGAGAGGATGAGGGATCAGGATACTTCAGAAATCACGACTCTACTCATAAGACTGAAGTCGCATGGCATCAATTAGCTATCCACCTATCCACCAAAAACCTCATCCCCTAAAAAAGTGTAGGGGGTTTCAAAGCAAGCCTCTCGAAAAGCCTACCTTAGAGAATGGGGGTATCTGCTTCAGGTGTTGCTCTTTCAATACTCACTTAGCGAAGAAGTGTGAGGCAGCCTTGAAATGCCAGGAATGCGAAAGTGACGGTCACATTGCAGCACTTCACCCTGGACCCCCATCATGGAACATGAGTGACACCCATTCAGAGCATGGCGGGGATGGTGAAGGAGAGACACCTCAGCCAGAAGTCACATCCAAGTGCACAGAAGTCTGTGGCAAAGGTGAGAAGCCTAGATCCTGTTCAAAGATCTGCCTTGTGAAGATCTATCCCAAGGGACGCCCAGACAAAGCCACCAAGGCCTACGTTATTCTGGATGACCAGAGCAATAGGTCACTGGCCAGGTCTGAATTCTTCAGCCGCTTCCAAATCAGAGGGTCAGACTCACCATACACTCTCCGCACGTGTGCAGGAGTCACGGAAACGTCTGGGAGAAGAGCCACAGGGTTCTTGGCAGTCATTGGATGGAACAACAAGTGTGGCTCTCCCCACACTCATCGAGTGCAATCACATGCCAGATGATCGGTCAGAGATTCCTACTCCAGCAGCCAAGCAACGCCCTATGCACAAAGACTGGACCTTGGTTGAGTTGTTAAAGGTAATGTCTGCATGGGCTCAGTCTACAAGCCAGAAGCTGTGACTTCTTTCTGGATCTAGCAAATCGAAAGGCGCTAAGGCAAAACCTTTCACAGAAATCTTCTGTGAGGCTGTTTGCTGTTACAGAAATCAAAATCACAGAAAGAGGGCTGTGCCTGGGACCATGAAAAGTACATCAGGTAACCCATAATATACAACCCTGGAAAGAATTAAGTGACCACTGCAATATTCAGTTCCTTTGGTTTTCCTATTTATAGATATGTTTTTGTGTAATTTTTTGTTTTTTTATCTATGAACTTCTGACTGCATATATATGTTGATATAAAACCAGAATAGATGTTGGGAACTGGGTGCTTGTTGATGATCTGTACTCTGGGCCAGTGATTGCAGGTAGATCTTATACATTATGGTTCTGCAGAACAAATCTTTGGATATATAAATAGATTGAATGTTAGCAATATGAAGTGGACATAGAGATTTGGGCCAAGCACACTAAGATTCTGAAGAAATGAACCTACTAGGCACGGTGTTATACATTTGTTGTTCCATGTCTCATTACGGTAATGGATAATTAAATTATAAAATGTTCTTAAAATATTCTAGCAAAGGTCTAAGGCTTTCTTGGGATTTAAAATCTGCCTGTCACTATAAGAGACCTTTTTGGCCTCTCAGAAGGTCATCCTTTATAGTAGAAGTGATGTGCTTTATATAGTTGATTTTGAAAAACCTTAACTAAAAGAAGGATGAATAGAAACCATTGTTTGAGAAGCTTCCATAGGTATAATTGTGAAATTGTGTGAATAAATATAAAAACCTTTGTTGACATGTAGTTTTATTGAGGAACACATAGTTTAGTACAACAGGTAGGCAGTTTTACATCACATTTGTATATCCCCAGGGGTTAGCAACAACTATAAGTTGTTTTTGGTGTGAAAATATAACATAATGAACAGCATATCAAATATATTCAGAATTCTTTGTTTCAAAAACTCTAAAATATCAACAAAATGTCAATTTCTGGTCCCTGTATCAGTGTGGTGGAAAACTATATACGCAAATCACTAGATTTTATTCAAGGCCTAGAATTGCCACATCTGGAAAAACGTGTAGGTTTTTTTCAGAAATCTGTAAATACTGTGTTTTTGTGGTCAAGAATGGTAGGCGGTATTTGCAGCAGAACGTGGAAAAAAACATAAGCTTCTAACTTTAACCAGTTCGGAGATAGGAATAGAAATTTAGCTGGTGGGCCAACCGAACTTTAAGAGCTTGACTTCTCAATGTTGTACAAGAGAGCTACTAACTTTTGGATTGAATTTAGCACACTTGGATAATTAACTTGAGGACAAGATACGAGATACAAACAGCTTTTGGGAAAACTTACAGAATTGTAGCTTTCCAGAAACAATTGTTCCAGTGCTAGTGTGCTTTGGTGGAAATGGCCTTGTGAAAAACCTCTGAAACCTGGATAACAAAATCTGTTCAATATAAGGATATTTGTATTAATGGCTATAGCGTGTATCACTCTAATCGACCCCAAAAAAGTTTTTGTAAATATTTGAGTCTATCTTTTCATGTGACAACACTGAAGACATGAAACTTTGCTACAATGTAAAGTAGTGAGTGTACAGCGTGTGTAACAGTGTAAATTTGCTGTCCCCTCACAACAACTTAACATACAGCCATTAATGTCTACACCGCTGGCAACAAACGTGAGTACACCCCTAAGTGAAAATGTCAGAATTGGGCCCAATTAGCCATTTTCCCTCCCCGGCGTCATGTGACTTGTTAGTGTTACAAGGTCTCAGGTCTGAATGAGGAGCAGGTGTGTTAGATTTGGTGTCATCGCTCTCACACTAGTACTGGTCACTGGAAGTTCAACATGGCAACTCAAGGTAAAAAACTCTGAGGATCTAAAGAAAAGAATTGCTCCACATGAAGATGGCTTAGGCTATAAGAAGATTGCCAGGTCCCTGAAACTGAGCTGCAGCACGTTGGCCAAGACCATACAGCGGTTTAACAGGACAGGGTGCACTCAGAACAGGCCTCGCCATGGTCGACAAAGAAGTTGAGTGCACGTGCTCAGCGTCATATCCAGAGGTTGGCTTTGGGAAACAGACGTATGAGTCCTGCCAGCATTGCTGCAGAGGATGAAGGGGGGGTCACCCTGTCAGTGCTCAGACCACACGCCACACACTGCATCAAATCGGTCTGCATGGCTGTTGTCCCAGAAGGAAGCCTCTTCTTAAGATTTTGCACAAGAAAGAACAGACACACAAGAACATAAACATGCTATAATTACTTCGCACCACCCATAACACCACCTAAAATAGACTTAAAGCCAGGAACTTATTATTTTAAAACTACAGCTTATTTTTGGAACACATATTTCCCAACATTGTATTATTTGGGGAGAACCTTAAAACTATTATTAGTATATTTTATCCTTGATTGTATTAGTCAGTAGATAATGAATTCTAACCTCTGAGTCAGAAATCCCTCACAGAAGCCTTCCCTGAGCACATTCTGGGCTCTATATGTAGGGTAAGCTAGTGTAAGATGCCAACAATTGCTGACAAAACATTTTTATGTGCTGATTGATATTTTGTTATTTAATTCAATGTGTGTTTAAGGAAAGGACCATTTTGTTTAGTAAGAATTTAACCTTACCAAAAACACACAAAAAAAAGATTTGAATCAGAAGTCAAATATCTTTAGACACGAGCAAATACACTGTCATTATAATTATATTTACATAGGCACTATTTTATGTTGGAATTAATAATTGAGTGCTGCCCCTGCGCAGTGATTTGTATGTTAATTAAATGTATTGCTGATGTCATTGTGGCAAATCCACAACAACACCCTAAACCTTTGAAGGAAGTAGTTGATATTGTTGTTCAAGAGCTTCAGTTTCTTGACAATTTCTTGAATGGAATAGCCTTCATTTCTCAGAACTAGAACAGACTGGCGAGTTTCAGAAGAAAGTTCTTTGTTTCTGGACAATTTTAGCCGGCAATTGAATACTAACGATCCAGATTCTGAACTAGTCTAAAGAAGTCAGTTTTTATTGATTCTTTTAAATCAGCACAACAGTTTTGATAATCGCAAAAGGGTTTTCTAATGATCTAATGATGTGCGTAGGTACACAGTAAAACAGTAACTATCAAATCTGGCGTGGACATTACAGCAGTTGTGTCAACTGATGTATGAAAACTTGAAGCAAATGTCAGGCTGATTTTCAATTAGGCAAAATAACTGCCTCCACAGTTCTAGAATAAACTTAAAAATAGCGTCTTGTACTGGGGAGGTTTTATCCCTTCCCCAATGAGCTGACGAGGTGCAGCCCTTGGTGGCTGGCTAAGGGGTGGTTGGTTGTAAACAGGGGTGTTGGCTGCCTCACAGCTTCCCGGTTGCCACAATGTGTAGACTATAGGTGAATGTCTCTTAAAATATTTATTGTTTATCATCAAAAACGCAGTGTGACATGTTTGCACACCAACAAAACCTGTTATGTTATAGCATGATTTTCCACATTATTTTATCACAGGTACATGTTTCCAGATAGAAAATGAAGGGTGGACCGCAAATGTCTCTAGCAAAGAGACATTGAGGTGCAGCATGGTGTTATTTATTGAGCCACTTTGCCAATGAAAACATTCCAGAATATAATAATGTATGAATGTAGCTTCCAACTCATTCTTCTATGACATGTCTTTTATTTATGTAACATGTTTTCTACAAAAATGACAGTGTTATTTTAAATAATTTTAATAATTACCGTATTGTTTTTAAGAAACTTTAAAATAATATTATTTTAAAGTATGTCTAAAATTACAAATGTTTTTGTGCCTGGCGGTACTAATTACAAGCAAGATTAAAAAGGGTTATTTTCACATTTCATCTGGCAGACACCTGACAATCATTATAAGTACGCATTCCTTCATCAAAGCCATTAGTTGGCAAAACCAGTGCCAACTTAAGTGTAATTTATTTGGAGTATGGGATACCCAATTAAGATAAAGGCCTAATTAAGATACTCAAAGAGGTAGGTTTTCAGACACTTTCAGAAAAGATGGCAGGGCAATTTGGCAGGGACTGGCTTCAAGTGGAAGTTGGTTCCACCATTAAGGTGCATGAGAACACCCTTTTGTGATCAGTAGTTATATACTGGCCATAAATCAAACTGTCTCTGATCCCTTATTGCTTCATTATTTCTTATCTCAATGTTGGCTCTGGTGTCATTTTAATAGTATTACTCATGTATTCATCAATATTACTCATGTATTGATCAATATCAACAGTCACAAAAGAGCAATGCAGTTTGATGGAATGTTATGCTTGTATAAGAAGGCCTGGTGTTTGTTGAATTTAATACAAATTGGGACCTTAAACAGCAGTTTGGCTTTCTTATTCCTTTCTTGTTGTCACGACCATGTGATCCTTAACTGAGGTCGTAATAACAATTGCAGCAACACTTGAGCTAATATATGGTTAGACTAGCAAATTTAAAAAGAACATTTTATAAAAGAGAGAGTAAATCATTTTTCATCACCTAGGGGCAATTTGTTTTGAAGAGCACAGTGAAATACACTACTCATAACAATTAAGGGAACACAAAAACATCACAGTACAACACCAAGTCATTTCAAGTTCAGGGATATGAATCTGTCCATTTAGGAAACAATACAATTGAAAATCAGTGACCTGTTTTGGTGCAAATTAAAGGTAAAACAGGTGGAGAGGCCACACCAAGACAACCTGTAAAAAGGGAAGGGTCATGCAGGTGAGGTCCACTGACAATTGCTTTCTTCTTATCCTTCCTGACTAATTTGTCTCTAGTTTTGCTAGTTTCCCCCATAACTGATGTTAGAAATCAGGAAGAAACCCTTTGGATAAGTAAGAGGGCATAAACATTGGAGAAGAAGATCTGGTCTATGTTTGTTTGTGACACCTATCTCTATGTTGAGTCCTGTGACCTTTTGACCATCTGTTCATCCTATCACTGTATTAGACCTATAGAAATGTGGCCATTTACAAGGCCCCTTTTCCTTTAGGGGAAGAAGGGGTCAATTTGCCATTTGGGACAGGATGATGTGTTGTTTGTATAGGATGAATATGCAAATCTATTGTGTCCATCCAATCTGTATTGTATGAAACTATAATTCTTTGGAGATACTGCCCAGTCATTTTGGTGGAAGGGAACTATACTCTTCAATAAACTGTAAATTGTGCTAAAACGTTTTTTCTCAAGTTCGTTAGAAACAATATTTAGGCGTAGACTAAAATGTACATAATAACAGACAGTCCAGCTCCTCCAGGATGGCACATACATACTTGCTGTTGAAAAAAAAAGGTTTACAGTGTCCCCCAGTACTCAAGAACATGGAGGAGATACACAAGAAAAGCTGGACAGCGCCATAGAAGGGCAACAACCCAGCAGCCGTTGTCTGCTCCTTTGTGCGAGAAGGAACAGGAGAAGCACTGCCAGAGCCCTAAAAAATGACCTCCAGCGGGCTACTAGTGTGCAAGTGTGTTTCTGACCAACAGACTCCATGAGGGTGGCCTGAAGGCCCCACCTCCTCTAGTGGGACCTGTGCTCATTACAGCCCAGCACAGCACACCTAAATGGGTTTTCGCCAGAGAACAACAGAATTGTCAGGTTCGCAATTCTCTTCACAGATGAGAGCAGGTTCACACTGAGCATGTGACAAACGTGAAAGAGCCTGAACGTTATGCTGCCTGCAACATCATCCAGCATGATTTGGCACTGGGTCAGTGATGGTCTGGGGAAGCATATTCTTGGAGTGCCACACAAACCCTGTATTTATCCTAAGGTTATTTACAACCTATAGGAGTGCTGCTTTTGCACTTACCACACTGGAATGTTTTAAAAAGGCCATTCAACTGTGTTCAAACAAGCTTCTCCAGAACTTTTTGTAAGTAGCAGTTTTACGAAGGCAGTTTGAAGAGCAGTAAGAGTAGTGCCAGTAAAAAAAGAATAGTTGACAAGAGTTACTTAGTCTATGCAGTTAAAAAACATATGTGGTGATAGGGTCAAGGGAACAGATAGATCAGTGGTTCTTAACCCATTCCTCAGGGAACCCCAGCCAGTCCCCCTAGCTAGCGCACATAATCCTCAAGCCCTTGATTAGTGTATCTGCTGTGCTTGCAGCTTAGATGTGGAATGTCTGAGGGTCCCTGAGGAATAGGTTAAGAACCACTAAGATAGATGCCCAACAGTCTGATGCTAACTTATTTAGCATGTCAATGTCAAAAAGTCCATGAGGATTTTTTATGGTATTGGAGAAACTAGAGATAGAAAGTCAGCACTATCTGATATTCTGCTTTTTATATAGATATTTACAGGACTGTCAATTGTGAGGAAATAACCCTGGGATTATTAAGATTATCAGAGATGAATTTGGAGAAATGATCTAACCTACAATTTTTCCTAAGTAGGTTAATATATGCACAAAATATTTGGTGGGGCTCCTTCTGCACAAATTGCAGCATCAGTGTGGCATGGCCAATCAAGCACCATGGGTAGCAAAGCAGTTACCATTAGTTTGCTTGAAAGAAGGGTTAGCCCCACATTCACACTTAGCTTATTGCCTACTACTACGAAAAGGGAGAACGCTGTCTGAAGCAGGAACGTAGGGAACAATGAACATGAAATAAAATCCCCACACAAATAATATGCAATTCATCAAGATTCTATATTCATAGATTACAAATTATAGGAAGTAATCTTCCAGAATTAAAATGAACATTATTTTGTTGCAGTTCTTTCAGGTGTGCCCCACCCGCCTCTAATAACCAGACGCCACTGTCAATGAGTATCTGCTGGACAACTGTCAAGTCAGCAGTCTTCCCCATGATTGAGGTTGTTCTGAACTGTTCAGACTGCCATATTAAAGGCTCAGGGAGTTAGAACGGTTCTCAGGTTGACATATTGTAAATGTAAATGTTTTATTCTAATATTGTGAGATTGTTAATGATGAGATGTACCCATATTCATCAGGATTGAATAAAATAAGGCTTGAAATGTTTTACTTTATGTGTAATTAATCTAGAAAATATGTTGTCACCTCTTGATTTGGGAAACAAATGAACTTTTCCACAATCAAATGTTTTTTTGGAGATGCACTTGTAGTTGCCATTTAAGGCAAATACTGGCATTGCTACCAACCCCCTTGTTTTTCCATATTGACAGAGAAATCAATTAGGGTGGCTGTTGATTAGGGTACCCATGTGTCAGTTAGAAACAGACTGTCTAGATTGTTATCTAAAGTAAAACCATTGATTATTTTCGCAGAGCAGTTTGGTCTTAAAATGTTAAAAGTGATAGGCACTAGATTACTCATATGCTCTGTGTTGCTTATATTTTCATAGTTCTCCCCCTTTTCAGGTCTGACATGGGATTTCCAGCCACTTTGCAAAGCCTCCCTGGCCTCCTCTTGCCATCCCCCGCCAGAGGGTTGAATCTGCCCCTTACTGCCCCTTAGTGTGCCAGAGCCTGCCAGGCTGTGTTGTTAGACACCCTCTGTCAGCTAGTGGCCTTCACCCACTCTGCTGACTTCCCCAGGAAGAGCTACAGAGGGCGGTCTCTTTCCCCAGCAGCCCCTGAACCTTCATAAGGGGCTGGTGTCACGTCTCCGCCTACTGGCGGCCACTCCCCTGCCCGCGTAGCCCCCCAGCGTTCGACGTCGCCGGCCTTCTAGGCACCATCGTTCATGTTTGTCCTGTTCCCCATGTCCTGTGAACACATCCCTCCCTGATTCCTTACAGCTGGTCCTCGTTACCTGTGCATATAATCCCTTGTGTGTCTTGTCTCTGTGTTCGTTATTGTCGTTTGTGTGAGTGTCAGCACGTTTGTGCGGTTGAGGTACATAGTGACGCTGTCACCAGTTGTTATTCCTTTTGGCTACTACGAACGGAAGTTGTAGATACACTTACCGTGTCCACGATAGGCATAATAAACCCTATTGAGCAAACTGCCTGCCTGCCTGCATTTTGGTCCTCTCCTTTCTACACCGTCACAGCTGGGGTTCAGGAAAGCAAGGAGAGGGGCTTGCCCAGTCTTCCGGTGGGCACCCCTCTCTCACTGCAGTCAAAACGTAGGCCTTTAATTCGTCCTCTTTCAAAAACCTAGCACTACAGAAATCATTAGACCCCAGTCCCTGAGAAGTTTCATGTTGACATCATTTTCACATAAATCTGCTATCAAAATCTGCAAAAGGCTAGTTTTTTTGAGGACCTTTGTAATCCTTTCAAACCATTTCCCAGAACTGTGCTTCGGCACAATCCCCTTTGGCGCTCTACAGACAATTCATTTAACTAATGGCTTGGTTGTTGCTCTGAATTGCACTGTCAATTATTGTTGTCATATTTCCAATGCGCTATAGCAGATGTATTCATACTGTACCCTACGATGTCTGGAGCCTGCTGGTTTTCTGTTCTAACTCATCATAAATTACACCCACCTGGTATCCTAGATCTAAATAGGTCTAATTAGGGGGTTGCAATTACATTTCAATGAAATGGATTTAAATACCACTGCCTTACAGTTTCAAAGCCTTTTTTTTTATTATTAATATTATTGCCAAATGCACAAAATAACAGTGTTGTACGGAGCAGTGAAATTCTTATGACATGGGAGATATTTTCATTCTTATGCCATAGTATCTACACAGTAGCATTAAGTAAAATAGAAAGAAAAAAAATAGAAAGAACAAAATAGAAAGATAATAAAAAATAAACAAAAGAAATATATACATAACAATGTAAACAAGCAGCAAGAGTGTAGAAAAGAAGTAATGACAATATGACAAAAATATTCAATATTATAAATATAAGTGTAATAGTGACTATAAAAGGTACATTCAAATATGCTTATGTACACCAAATATGCCATAGTGTAATTTTGATGTGATCTACCATGAGTAGACTGTAATATGCACTTACTGTATTTGCCACTGCCCATGGCACACTTTCCTAGGTGCATAACATTTTAAACAAAAATCTGAACAACAGAGTTAAACCATTAGCAAAAAAAAACGATGCTAGATTTGCCAATAAATCCCCAAAATATAATAACCCTGTAGACCTGATTTGTATTTTTCATTTAACCAGGTAAGTCAGCTGTAGTTTAGAGGTATATTTTGGCCATTTATCACACCCTCTGTCGTGGAAAATACTTTGGTTCCCGACTCAAAAAGATGCAAGAATTTCAGAGGTTGTGGAATTAAATAGACTTTAATGAAGTGAAGGAAAGTTTCTGCAGGAAAGACCAACGTACAACTTTCGAACACAAACATGTATACCATGTCCTGTCATGTCCCATTCAACAAACCCTCCCACTCATGACAAGCTATAGGCGGCCCTTCCTCGTGAGGTTACTGATTATCTCCCCCCTCGTTAACACTTAATGAAATGGTTATCTCAGAAGCAATGCAACCCATGCGCCCCCTCCTCACAAGACCCCAACAGTCTAAGAAGAGTTACAACAGACAGATAAGATATCAGTTAATCGCACACCCAGAGACCCAGAGCTTGACCAGAGAGATGGGTCATGGTGTCAACTGGTAACTTTTATGACGTTACCTCAGTGTTCTCTGTGTCCCAGTGCTTGTACTATTATTCAGTGGATACTTGACTATGTGAATAGATATTGATTAGCTTTATTTATCAATACATGCAGTTCAATATATTATTTGCTTATGAGTATATTGACAGCTTATTAATTATTAAAATGTTACTTATATAGTACTATGGTTACTAAATTGATTCCTTAGTGAATTCATTACGTGGATATGTGAAACACCAAAATTCCCCTACACCTCCCTGGCCACTTATTGTTATATTATACATTTCATTGGTACTGGTGTCAAGTACATTTTGTCATCATACATTACAGTTAATTTTCCTTTATTTCTATGTTGAATTATTTTGCAAAATGTAATTTAAAAAATATGTAAAGAAGTGGTGGGAATAAAAGCACAGGAAACTTCCAATTGTAATTCTCTAAGAAAAACAAAGACCACGTTATTAACAGTCTGTTTGTTAACGACAAATACAGTACTGACATTGCTGAATCAAAAACTATATTGAATAATATAAAACACAAAAAACGTAATTAACAAACCATGAAAAAAGTCATTGAGGATGTAATAATTTGATAAATTGTAATAATCTGACCATTAACTGTAATAATCTGACCATTACATTTTTTTAAACAGATATCCCCATAATTTACTAAATAACATTGTTTAAGAATACAGGATCCAGTTGTAATTATGTTTTGTTTCTCGTCATTATTTTCTTCTAAATGCAGATAATTTACCAAATTAATTATTTTGATAATATAACAACAATTCCAAAAAAACATGTTATTTTCCCCATACATATTTCTTGAACGTGCAGTTAAGCTCATGAAGCAATGCAAAAATCGAAATAAATTTCAAAGATTGTCTTCGGGATTGTCCAGCAGGGTTAAGAGGATAGATGAATGTGTCGGAAGTAACACTCGTTTGAATCACAAACTGGTTTGGCAGGTTCCGATTTGCCAGCAGGTGGTCCTTGCTGCAACGAACAAAAACATCCCGACAGACTGAGTCTGCCATCACCAAATCATCTGCTGTGCAATCTGCATCACCACTAAGAGATTCCGGCTATGCAGGTTGTGGCACAGCCCAGGCTTGGACTTGGAACTTTGAAGCAGTTCAAGACCACCTAAAACCAGCCTTAAAGCCTTAATTCCAGTAATGCAGTTATGTCAAGCTTGTAAGTTTCGTGTGCTGCATTTCACACGTTTGATCTACTTCATCCTCAACCTTCTTCAGAACAAGTAACCATGCACCAGAACTTAACTCGAAGCCCAAGAACCACTTAGGAACTAGTGACGACTCGAATTTGAAAAGGCTACTTTTACCTTTAATGTTGTGCTTGTAGAAAATGGCTTCGTGGTTTATGCCTTCAATAAAAGTTGGGACCTCTTTCAGCGGCTTCGCTTTGACTCCTTTATTATTGCCATCATCGTAACAGACCACCACGCGATCTTGGACAGAGATGGTAACAGCAAGTGGACCAGCTTGGTCGCTAAGATACTTATGGAATTGTATGACGAATGTTCCATCTGGCGACATCAGTTCCTCCTTATTCTTGCTTTCAAACTGTAAACCGTTCTCATCAATCACCAGGTACTGGTTCCTCTTGTTCATCAATATTCCAGATTGACATTCCGTATCTCTTTTGAAATTATCCGACTCGCAACAGACCTCAAATATTACATCCCCATTATGTATCTTTATCAAATCAAGACAATCTAAGATGCCACTGCAATCAGATGCCATCCTTATAATCTGAAAAAAATATCCAAATGGGAAATGTAGGCTCGAACTGTTTTTTACCGTTAAGATTATCGGGTGTACCACCTTACCGTTTACCCTTACTAGTTTGGAATGCGGAAAGAGCCAGATCTACAGTATTTCATTGTGGCCTGGTAAGCACTCGCGGAGGCGGTGCATCAGAGCAAGACATCTCACTGGTTTTTTCATATTTTCTGGCACGCCCCCAGGACGACAAGCCCCGCCCGAAATAAAACTCTGCACGAAATAAAACAAGTACTGTCCGGAAAAAAAAGCTCTGGGGTAAAAGCAAGCAAGTAGTTAGTAGTCGATTTGAAACACCGCTGATTAGAAGCTTCACCAACCCTGGGCTTTCTTTTAAAGATTTTATACAGTTGATTAATTTAAATATACTCATCCAAACGTTAAAATACAATGTATAGCAATTACCAACTGTCGTTTTTATCCTTGTTTAGTATTAGTAAAAAAAAACTCAGCAAGAAAGATCCAGACAACCACTCATTCACAGTTACTTTGCTTGACGACCACGTTGGGCCCTGCTGCAAGTATTGCTCGTAGCCATTTGTGAAATGTTGTGCCTTCTGTAGCCTAATCCTGCTCAGTTTTTGCACATTTAGCTTTGCCAAATGTAAAAACATTACAATTATCAATGCTCACTTTTTCTAACATTTATAGAACAAAGCATGTACGTTCATGAAATAACTTCCTGCAGTAATGCTAAATTATAAAATATTAGTGTAAAATATACATGTTAACCCTCCTGCTATCGTTTAACATCTTCAAATACGTGGTTAACATGAATTTTTTTGCTTCTTCAATTACTTTTTTTTATTTAATGGGGTCAACTGTTTTACATGTCCTCTATACATTTTGTAGCATCGTGTCTTTTGGGATCAATTTGACCCCGGGCTGTTTTAGCTGTATGAAACATACACATATTTTATTTCTTTTGAATTATATTAAAGGTCACTATAACAAAAAATGACACAACAATATAATTTACTAATCAATAAAATAACTCATTAGGGACAAACCTAACATAGCCATACCTGTAGTATTGTAAGACACACCCACCTGCTAGCCTTGGGTTGCTCATTTTAGCAGGAGTGTAAAAATCAAAAGGAGCCTTTGGAATGCATTATTTCCAGCTATTTGTGTATAGTAGAAGCCTTCCAAATCTGAACCACGAAAACACTATCATAAAAAAAACAAAAAAGCACACCTGTTACATTTCTATTCATATCTCCGGATAGCTTAAATATAGAAGCCTACAGTTTTTTTCACGGTGACTACATTCAACTTTCGAACACACATATTAATACCATCTCATATCTTTTGTTGCATTCAATAGAACATCCCCCTACTGACACGTTCTAGGCGGTTCATCCTTTTTGATTGGTCAATTATCTCAACCCCTGAACCCTTGGTGGTACGGTGTTACTAGGTTTTTGTAAATAATGAATTATTCTTCAAATAATGAGCCACCTGGCTTAGAAAGATTGCAAAGGCCTGGGAATTAAAGGGAGGCAGAGTGATTGGCTGCCGTCCTGAGTCTCTTCCGGGGAGAAGTCATGGTATCATCTAGGGCAGGGGTGGGCAAACTATGGCCCAATGGCCGAAGTCGGCCCGTGAGGCAGTTCCATCAGGCCCGCCAAAGGTGATAAAAAAAGTTTTGGGGGGAATAAAAAAATGACTCACTAGTTCCATCTTAGACATCTGAGTCAGAATTCAAATTATTTACACATCATAAGAGATCTACTGTATATGTATGTTATAATTTTTGTCCTTTTCTGGCCTGAAAATCATTCATGATAAACAAATTACAAAAACAAATGTGGCCCTCCATTGAAATTCTAAATCTCGATGTGGCCCCCGAGCCAAAAAGTTTGCCCTCCCCTGATCTAGGGAGTAATGACCTCACCTTTTAGTGTTCTTTGTTTTCTAGTGTGCATCTACTCCCACTCAGTGCATACTTGATTATATGAATAGATGTTGTTTAGCGTTATTTATCAATACCTGCAGTTTAATTGACTTCTGGCTAATGCAGGGGTGGGCAAACTACGGCCCGAGGGCCAAATGCGGCCCGCCAGGCTGTTCCATCCGGCCCGCGGAAGGTAATTAAATGGTTTTGAGGGGAATTCCAAAACAACTCACCAGCCCATTCTTATACATCTGAGTCGGAATTTCAAACATTTACACATTATATGGGATCTACTGTTCATATGTACAGTATGTTTTAACTTTTTCTCTTTTCAGGCCTGCAAATCATTTATGATTAACAAATTACAAAAACAAATGTGGCCCTCCAGTTAATTTCAAAATCCTAATTTGGCCCCCGAGCCAAAAAGTTTGCCCTCCCCTGGGCTAATGGGTATATGACTTATATCTTACGGATTACTAAAATATAACTTCTATAATACTATGGTTACTTAATCGATTCCTTTGTGAATTTATTATGTGGATATGTGAAACACCAAAAATCTTCGGGGTTTTCAGCATTAGAAGAAAACTCACCCGAGACAGAGAAACGGTTAAACAATTCTCTATTTAAAGAAAAGGGGGCCGCCCGGCAACGTTGCTCAGGTTGGCCAACTCCTGAAAACTAGGCAAAGTAGTGGGGGTTAAGGAGGCGACGTCGCCATCCCCAACCTGCTCCATGCCTAGTCACCGTTTGCGCTTCACAGGCCAAGGTGTAGCAAACTTCGGACCTGGAATCAGAGTTCTGACACTTCGTTGTGGCGGAAGAACCTCTGCTGCAGTCGGGACCGAAGCCTGTTGAGCAGGAGTGGATGACGTTGTCAACTGTCGTTGATGACGCAGACGAGCCTGGCCGATGAGCTGACTGGGTGCTTGCCGGTCGAGGAGCCAGCATAGCTGGACGCCGAGCGAGGGGCAGATGACGGGACAATTCGGACCTGTCGCTGTCCACCTTCCAAAACGTCTCGATTGCCGCAGTCACTGCTTCTCCAAAAATTCCCGTTGACACCACTGGTGCGTTGATGAGGGGAGCCCGGTCCGCTTCCTTTAGAGACGATAGCGACAGCCAGAGATGACGGTGTCCCACCACCAAAGACGCCATGGTCCGACCGCCACACACCGCATGCGCCTGGTTGAGGTGTAGAATTGCAGCAAAAAGGCAGGAGATTTCCCCAATCTCAGAAGCTGAGAGGGTCGATACTCCCGCCTTCAGTTGTGCACCAGATGCCGCCAGCAATGCCACATTGTTGGAGGCCGCCACAGCCTGCGCCCCCTACACGTAACACTTGTCTAAGAGATGCGCTGTGAAGCAGGGGATGGAAGGGCAGCTTTCTTGTTGTTCCAGCTTCTCTGGCTAGAAAATGAGCCGCCAGCGCCTGTTCCAACGGTGGAACTGCGCTACGGACCTCCTCCAGCCCTCCCTAAACCGTTGTGAAAGGCGTGTAAGACCGGATAGGTGCCTTCGCCTCACACGGAGCCTTCCAAGAACCCTCTGCGTAGTCCGTCAATCCGGGAACCGACGGTGCCGGCGCCGCCACCTCTTTCACGCACTCAGCCCATGACGCGTGCGCCATAAACGAACGAGGCTTCGGAGGTGGAAGGGAAGGAAGGGGAATCATAAGACGGAGAGCAGCCTTCTCGATGATTTCTTGGAACTCAACCCGGAGAGAAGGTCCACGAGAGGCCTCACCGCCATCCATGTCCTCCACGTGGTTAGACCTAGCATCCCCGCCACACGACTCCACACAGAGAAGGGGCGGGTCCTCTTGGGTCAGAGGGGAAACATCCTCCTCTTCCACCATTTCTAGGTCAGAGGCGCTGTCCGCGAATGTCAGGACAGTGTCCAGAGGAATCTCCTCTGTGAAGAACATCAGCCTCTCTCGAAGCACGGCAGCCGACAAGAGAGCTCAGGCCTACTATTTCACTAAGAAATCCCTTGGAGTTCCGACACTGAGTACATACTTTGCTAATAGCGCAGGCACAGTGTACAGAACCTGTCTCTTTATTCAACTGATCCTATCTGGGGAACCCATTCCAACTTATCAAAATAGCAACCCCCAAACCCCTTCTTACACCTCCCCGCACACCCAACGCTGTCGGGATGTCTGTCCAGAAAAACGCACCTCGGGGGAACCACTCTGTCATAAAATTCACCGGAGGTGCGTTTTCCGTACAGTAGTGACTATGACTTACGAATTAGGTCCCCAAACATTCTAACGAGGACAGAACACTGTTCCATAGAAGTATCTTGTTGAATTGATGTATCCATTATGGACTGATGCTGTTAGAACCTATTGGGATTGTTCATGGCCACTATGTAATAGAACATTTTAAAATGCCAAGCTTTAGGTGCCTATGTGTAGATATTCACTTAATGTTCAATAGTTATTCCTGTGAGAGATAGGAAAAACCGATAGGCAATTCAACTAAAAGAAAATGACAAACTACACTAAACAAGCAACAAGTTTACTCTGTTTTTCCCTAAATTGTTTTTTACAAGTTGGTTATATAGATGTCCCATGTAGCTTCCCCCCCAAAATATACATATGTTACAATTTTGTAACACCATAGCAGGCCTAGCAACTCTACAACAAAATGTAGCTAGTACAAATGAAACTGTTTTAAAATGATCAAAAATATGAAAAACATTGCTTACACAATAAAATTAAGCACACAATTAAATTATTGAGATTGTTGTATAGCCTTAACAGCTTGTAGCTTATACATATGTATATACTTATACACACATCCCACAGGCCATATATACAGATTTACAGTTGGTTTACAGTTGGTAACACCAATTGAAAGTACTTTATGAATCATATGCCTGTGCCAAAAGCTTTCATAAAATAATCCAACACTATGTTTGGATTTGATTTCTGTCATTATGTGAAGTGGTTATTCTTTGGCATAAAACGCCTAACAGGATATCATTAAACAAAGAAAATAATGTTGACTTACTGCAAACATCCCAAAAGGCAGAAATCAGTGAGCCATAAGCCAAGGTTGGGGCTAAGGGGAGCTAAAGATGAGAGGTTGTGTGTCAACAAGCATAGCTGTGAAAATTAACGCCCTGCTTTCTAATGGTACCAAGAGGTAGAAATTACAGGTTAAACAGTGTTGGACTCCAAATCAAAGCCTGTGGAACTCACACAGGGAATCTTTTATTTTCACTAATTTGTAGTGACTAAGGCAAAAATAAATAAAAAAAATGGCTAGGATCTAACTTTTTCAGAAATAATAATTGCCAGTCTGTCACGTCTGGTGATTGTAAAGAACCGGATCAAGGCGCAGGTGTGGTGTACAGGGTTCGGTTTATTACGGCGAACCTGAATAATAAGCCCAAACAGGCTGGAACAAAAAGGGCGTGCGCGCAGGCACGAACAGGGCACGTAGGCTACACGCAACAGCGACAAACCGTGAGCTGTTGAGATACATACACAAACAAACCGGTGTGGTGACAAACTAACCTAAGTAGGCTCCCCAATCAGAGTCAACTGAATGCAGCTGCTCTGACTGGGGAGCCCACAGCGGCATAAAGAGGGCTAGAGGCCTCACTTCTAGGCTTGCCCTGAAACGGCCAGGGGCTCGCAGCCAGGGCATGACAGAGCCCCCCCCCAAAGCGCGGCCTCCAGGACGCAAGAGTCAAACAAGGGAGGGAGGTCGGGCAACGGCGGCGGTTCCGCACTGGACGGCCGCGGCGGTGGCTCCGCAGGGGGCGGCAGCGGCGGCGTCACAGCTGGGCACATCGGGGGCGGCGTCACAGCTGGGCACATCGGGGGCGGCGTCACAGCTGGGCACATCGGGGGCGGCGTCACAGCTGGGCACATCGGGGGCGGCGTCACAGCTGGGCACATCGG
>JACXGK010003399.1:20856-40052 GCA_016801125.1 Novumbra hubbsi | reverse complement strand
AAGAATTCTCCCAGAGGAATGCAGGGGTACAACACAAGTACTCCTGCTGCCCCCACATTCAACCCTCTCCCTCCTCCAGTATTCAGAGAACACAGTAGCTCAAAACGGCCTCTGCATGCGAAGCTAAACGGCATAGTAAGACATGACCGTATTCCCTCGAATACCAAACGTTTTAGTTAGACATCACCCTATTCAATCCCGTACGGTTTAGTCATGACCACATCCTCTCTAGAACTCTAACAGTGTAGTCAGAATTTGCCATTCTCTCTGTAGGACACTAGCAGCCGAATACATACAAAGTACATACAAAGTACATGGAGGTGCATTTGAGCCAGCGACTCATGTTGAGAGAGGGCGACTGTTCCTTGCGGATCGCCCCTGCGAACGCCGCCAACGTTCTGGTAAAAACGGCAAACAAAAACCCAAAGTTTCCCCCGCGGAGGCACTCTGCCAGCGAGTGCCCAGTCCAGGGAGGGGACGGGGAGGGGACGGAGGCCCCTGCCGCAGTTCGGTGGTCCTCTTCAGAGCGTTCCAGCGATGCTTCCCTCTGCCTGGAGTTCACGGTCCCTGAGCCTCGCAAACAACTTCCCAGAGGGTCTGCCCAGCGCTTCCCAGGTCACTGGCTCCGTGTGCGGGTTCATGTCTCCACTGAAGCAGGAGGACCAGACGGAGGAGGAGTGGAAGAGCAGTAGGGCCCCAAGCCAGCTACTGCAACTCCTCCTCTGGGGTAGAGCCTCCCTGCTTCAGCCTGCCTGTCTTTATTTATTAGTTGAACCTCCCTCTCCTCCGGGTTGTATTCAGCGCCTCCCAGTCTCCTCGTCGTTCTTCCGTTCTTCTCCTCGATCTCCCTCACTCGTCGGGGCGTCTCAGCAGACTGACCACAGCTCTGTCTGTGCAGCAGGCGTTTCTATCAGTCCGTGGTGTCCTGCGTCTTTCCACCAGTCGAGAGGCAAGGTCGTCCACCCCCCCCCCCCACCACACCCACAGTATTGCCCCCTCCCAGGTTCTAAAAGCGTCTCCGGCTCCAGCGGTAAACAGCGGCTGGCGCAGACAGCACCAACAGACTGGTTACCTCTTTATTTTTTGACCCCCCAACCTTTCTCCAATGACTGATAGGAAGACAGGACCTAAGAATACATTCTGAGCATGCCTGCACTGTGACTGATGGATTGAATGTCCCGTCCACCCAGCACCGCAGCAACACATCTGAAACAACGGCAGCCAAGGAGGCCACCGGCACTACCCCCCCCCCCCCATCTCCAAATACCCACCCTGCAGACAAGGGGGGGGGGATTACTGAGCCCTGACCCCCCCGGTGGCACATCTACAGGAACCCTGTCAAACTAGCTGTGTACTTCTATATCTATATACGCCTGGTTTGTGTGTGTGTGTGTGTGTTTGGCTCCTGATCCCACCATACGGTAGCAGGATTAGGTGTCGCAGCCGTTTACAAATCAGCTGTCTGGGACTGCAGGCTCCACCTCAGACCTCCACCCCCCCCCGGTCATCTGGATCCCAGCTGTAAACATTGCATGGTGCCGTCTATTCCCAACACGAGACGTCACCTTTCCACGTTTAATTTGGGAGATCAAAAAGCAACACAGGGTTGGGGGGCAGAGATTGGACACTGTGCTGTCTAACACCCCCCCCCCCCCCTCCCCCGTAGAGGTTAATTTACACACTGTGTCAGCGTGGCAGGGGCTCGGGTTACCGCCCGCTGCCAGACTGGCGTTAGCCGGACGATATTCCGCAAACGTGCAAAAAGGTCCTCTTACCAAAACTGCTCGGGACCCCATGGAGACAAAGGCACCAACATAGAACGTGGGGGCATGACGAGAAAGGTGGTCGTCTCAAACGTAAATATCTATCACGGGTGTGTGGGGGGGTGTGTGTGTGCGGGCGTGTGCTGTGTTTGGACAGGATTGCATCGGGTTTGGAAAAAGGAATGTGTTGGTTATGGAAGACATATTTTTGATATAAAGAAGAGACGTATTAATGAACGTCGGGCATCAGAGTGAATCATATCGCATAAGGATGTATGATATATCAACTCCATTTCCCAAGGTTCAATGTTTGATTTACAGAAACAAAAAATTGCCCGTTTATGTTAAAAAGTCCAAGAACATTTGGATGGTTTGTGTAGGAAGGAACAGGTGAACGGTCTGAATCAACAAGACCACATGACCCCAGCTCATCTAGACAGCTACATCATAACCATGCTCCCTTCACATAAAATGGCCCAAGATAACATGACAGATTACATCTGCAGCGAATACCCCACAGTCCCCCGAAGCCCAGAGGAGGTGGTCACAGCTACACAACACCTCCAGGGCATCTAGGCCTGGGTACTGTGGCAGCGCCTCCGTGGGTATGTGAGCAGGAGGCCCGGGCACTGTGGTATTGTCACCTACTGAAAGAGTCCAGACACCGGCTGTATTAGTGGCCGTGACTATGGTAATTAGCGGAGGACAAGTTGGACAGCTAGTTGAGAGGACCGAGGCGCTGACAGCATACCAAGCTTAAGGAACTGTGAGGAAACCCCGATGCATCAGAAGAAGAACAGCGCCACATACTTGACTACTTCCTGGAGTCTCTTGCAACGGTTTTGTGTGGTTCTCCAGCTTCATGGCGAAGACCGCCTTCTTATTTGTTCAACAGGTTTATTAGTGATTGGAACAAGAGCATAAGGTCAGAGTGTGTGTGTGTGTGTGTGTGTGAGTGTGAGTAAGCCGGCATGAGAAAACAAACTAAGTGCCCGGTCCTGATGTGGCCAGCAAAACCCTCCGAAACCCAGCTAGTAGTGGGTGGGTCCACACCAGGGCAACCATCCTGCCAGGCTGCACAGCCCCAGGTGCATAACCGTGGAAACGAAGAATAAATGACAAAAACAACCGACAACCACTGATTGGGGAAAAACTGCTAGCGTCGATGAACGAAGGGCCATCGGGGCCTTTCCCCGGGACAATGAAGCCCTCGATGCCACTGAATGTGAAGCCACGCGCATGCATACACACACACACACACACACACACACATACACACACACACACACACACACACTAAGCCTGGGGCCCATGGGAGAGGAACACTGGGCTTCTCCATTAGCAGCTGTGGCCTCCCCCACGCCCAGCATGCCCCCCCCCCCAGCCGGCCAGCCCTATGCCCAACACCCTTGTCTGCATGGACACTTGATGCAGTCAACAGCCATTACATGACGCCGAAATCAGCTTTATTGCCAAGTAGGTTTGCCCATACAAGGAACCTGCTATGCTGAATCAGGAAATGGCAGTGAACACAGTAGGTGGTAGGAACACAGTAGGTGGTAGGAACACAGTAGGTGGTAGGAACACAGTAGGTGGTAGGAACACAGTAGGTGGTAGGAACACAGTAGGTGGTAGGAACACAGTAGGTGGTAGGAACACAGTAGGTGGTAGTAACACAGTAGGTGGTAGTAACACAGTAAGTGTACAAAATAACACAGCAAGTAAAAAAAAACAAAAAAACACAGTAAATATAAAAGGCCAACGGACAAACCTGTAGTGAGGGGGTGGTGATGTTGTAATGGCCCACGTATTTATACCCTGCCTGACACCATGGGGAGGAGGGGGTTGGGGGGGGTGAGAAGGGATGATAAGAGGTCTGTTGTTATGGCCGGGGCTAATGTATTCTTTAATTAGCCAGACCCCCAGAGGAGGGGGATGACGGACTCACTGATGACCTGAGCCAAGTGTCCAGTCTGGGGAGGGGGGTCGGGGGCTGGAACGCCAGGGCCCTGGCTGCTGAAGAAAGAGCCACCCCTGCTGGGCTGAGGTCAGAACAACTCCAGGGACCCTCTCAGAATGCCGGATAACATTGCCCGGCGGTGAGTCAATCAATCAAAAGTATTTTAGACATCTGCAGTCGTCACAAAGTGCTTTTACAAAACACCCAGCCCAATAGCCCGAAGAGTAGGCAGCAGGATTCTAGGCTTCTTCCACTGGCTACCTTAAGGGGGAACCAGTGGAAGAGAGCCCTCTTCCGGCCGTGTCGGGAGAACAAGAGTACAAATGTCCACAGTCTATAAAACATAATACAGGTCAAAAGCATGACCAGATGGACAAGGACAATCAGGGGGGAGGAATGGTTAGTAGTGTGGCAGGCAAAGTCATCAGGCATCATCACCTACTTCATCTGCAACACAACCAAAAAAAAACTTTGGACAGGGACAGCTATGAGTCATTTGAGCCTGGTAGTCCTAAAGTGATCATAAAGCACAAATTTAAATCTCATCCCTCTTCCCTCCCATGAAGCCGAACTGAAATTTCCTCCCTCTTGCCAATGTGGTCTAAATGGAGCCCTCTAGCCAGCAGGTGTCTGGGTCATAGTCCTGTGTGAGACCTTTGACCCCAATGCAATGCCCATTTCCTGAATATTCCCCCTTACTTCCGACAGCATTATCTGGAGCAAGTGATCCTTTGAGAGAGATTATATGCATACTGCCTGAGACTACTTCTGAAAGTTAAAACAATTTTTTTCTAACCATTCATTTTGGGCTGGATCCGTGATATTTTGGAATGTTAAGTTTGAAAGCGAGCAGCTACAGTCACAAATTGGCACATCAACTGCATAGTACACAATAGCCAAGTGAAACCGTGGCGAAGTTACAGAAATGCTCAACCCTGTTGGTGAATCATGGCGGTGGGAGCATCATGCGACTGGGATGCTCTGCATCGGCAGGGACTATTCAGGATTGAGGGAAGAATAAATTGAACAAACCAGAGAGATCCTTGGAAAAACTTAGAGCACAGAGGACCTCAGAATGGGGAAATATGTACATTTCAGCACGACACCAACCAAAGTACACCAAGTATTGGCAAGTTAGATCATTTGTGGAAATTAAAGGAAACACTTGGCTAAAGACATGTCCGAACTATTTTCAGTAGTGGCCTAGATTTTTATACTTTAGACCGTCTGTAAATTGAAGGTACACATAGAAGAGAATAAATATAATTCATAGATCTTTGAAGGAGAAATACATCAATGCAGACAATTTACAAAGGACTTGGGTAAGCTGAAAGCTAAGATTATAATTTCTTTTACTAGTTACTGCAAAATATGCACACTTCAAAGTTGTACTGCCCAGAAAACATCTGACAGTAAAAAATGAGGACATTCACCATAACACTGATGAATGAGGTATGCTGAGAAGATGAGGGCAATGATACCAAAAAAAAGACATTGCTTTCGCTTCTTTCAACTGCAAAAACCCATAAATGACTGTGTAGTGGTAAATTTAGTAAGAGTCCTGGATGCGGGAAACCATGAATTCCATTCTAATTACAGCTGGAACAAGAAAGACTAAGGGGAGAAAACTTACTTGGTTCATAAAATAAAACAACCATCACTCCACTCAATTTTCAGGCTCCTTCTAGACCAGGGGTGGGCAAACTACGGCCCGAGGGCCAAATGCGGCCCGCGAGGCTGTCCCATCCGGCCCGCGGAATGTAAACAAATTGTTTTGAGAGGAATTAAAAAACAACTCACCGGCCCATTCTTATACATCTGTCAGAATTTAAACTATTTACACATTATAAGGGATCTACTGTACATATGTAATGTATGTTTTAACTTTTGCCCTTTTCTGGCCTCCATTTCATTTAAAAATCCTGATGTGGCCCCCGAGCCAAAATATTTGCCCACCCCTGTTCTAGACCGGCACCGCTCCAAAAATAATTTCTATCGTAAATGTTTTCCAAGGAAAGGAGGAGTTCAGCTGAGTTCAACCCAATGCCGAACACCTAAATGAAAAACAAGCAAGCCTGAGAGCCAACTAACGAGCACATTTTAATTAACCCGCAATAACCGGGTCCGGGCGGAGGGTTTATATCGGTTTCGGCCCGCAAGAACGTGGGGAGGTATTGTTCCAACGAGTCTCGATGACGTAGAGATTGGAAGGTCGTTCAGACGAGAACCCCAGACCCCTGTCCACACAGGAGGACCGCTGCCGCGTGGGGGGGCCTCAGTAGTCGGAGACAGGGTACAACGCAGACACACCCACCCACCGACACACCCACCCACCGACACACCCACCCACCGACACACCCACCCACCGACACACCCACCCACAGACACACCCACCCACCGACACACCCACCCACCGACACACCCACCCACCGACACACCCACCCACCGACACACCCACCCACCGACACACCCACCCACCGACTGACTAGAGCAGCTCAGCAAGACGAAGTGAGGAAAAGAAAGCACAGCTTAACAGAGGTTCACCAACTACAACTACAGTATTGGTTCTTAGTCCATTCCCATATGACGCGAATGGCCTCAGGGGACGTTGGCCAAGAAACACAATGTGGGATGGTGATTTCTATTGGGCAGGTAGCAGACTACAAACACACCGCTTCAGACAGCAAGACATAAAAAGGTAAATAAAAAAATCCAGAAGGAAATGAAACAACCCGGTCACAGGGGAATAGGTAACTTATTATCTATGCGAGTCAAATTCTTATTATGTCAAGGTACATTACAATGTGCTACTAAAACACACAATATCCTCCAAACCCAGAAAAACACCAATTGAAATAAAGTTAGAAACAATAAAGGTAGGGTGAAGGTTACAAATCACAGTACAGGGTGAAAAAAAACTAAAGGAAGCTTTTCCATTGAATAAAAAATTACCACCATTGCAGACCGTGGGTGTATTCCAGACAGAATTAACTGTTCACATTATTGTCTATTTTTTTCTAGAGGTGCAATAATTCACTAAACATTAGTTAAACACTGGATGTTATACATGACAAATGCAGTTCACCCTTCACAAGGAAATAACTGGAAGGGCGATGTAGATAAATAAAAGCTTGACAAGCTTCTGTAGTGGAATGTTGTCTAATTGCGGTAACGACCAGTGTCTGACTATTAGCAAATCTACATTCCAATCAGAAAAAATGCAAAGCAGGTACAGACCTGTTCTCTAGAAACCACCCTTTCCTGTAAACATTACCGCTTTTTAGTCAACCTCCCTCAATAATACTGCAACTAGAGCCGTCAAAATAATAACAGAATTGCGAATGAGAAGATCGCAATTATTTTACAGACAACCATCTAATAACAATATTTTGATTCAATATTTTGATTCTAATCCAAATATTTTTTTGGGACCAAAGTTAGAAACATCAACAAATACCATGCAAATTGTCAGTTTCCATCAGTTAGGGAGTCAATGCACATATTGTAATTTCTCAATATTATTATTTAATAGAAACAAGTGTTTGATTTGCTTATCTGTTACATAAACTCTGATTAACAAAAGATAACGCTCAATGAATTACGTGATTTCCAATCATATTTTCCAATTAGACAATTTGCATTAACATGTATGGACGGAAATATGTTGTCCCATTGCATTTTAAACAATCAAACACATTTTGTGACATAAGGAAGGCTGATTCTAATAACTAGGCTATAACATTTGCCGCAGACCGAGAGGTGAAACGTCACGACGCGCGGCTAAATGTTGTTACCGTAGTGACAAACGCGCCACTTTTTATTGTCTCAAATCCACTTGCAACAAATGACAATTCAATAATCCAAAGTTGCTTATATTCCTCTACATCCATCTGACCAACAGAGGGCATCACTCGGTGAATTAAAATGCCACACCACCACCATAACAATTATCAAAACCAAAATGGCAGGCACACAGAATTCAGTTTGAGCATTTAATCCAGGACACCTCCCCGAACCAGACAGTCGAGGGATTCTGTTTCCCCCAGCAGGCTTTGCTGATGCTAGCTCAGGGCTCTCCACAGCTCATCAGGGGCAGAAGACATTTTGTGTTCCAGTGGCTCAGCCTGTTCATGTGACGCCCAAAACCACCAATATTTTCTGTACAGTCGTGGTTCTCCATGATTTGGCAAAACGCCTCGAGCCGAACGGAGGTAATCCAGCCCCCGCCCGTGCCCACACATGCGCGCACACACACACACTCGCGTCCCATCTCTCCCACAGACAGGATCTGCTGTATGAGGGCCATACACTTCATGGGAAAGCCGACCGTTAACCCCAGGGACAGCCCTTAAACGCCGGTCTGACTTTGATCCTAGAACCACATGGCTGGGGTGAAACACATGGGGCCAGATTGGAGTGACAAAGCCATGTATGCTACTGTTGACTCAGAGGAAGAGTCACAGGACAGAAAACAAAAGGATGGATGTTCATCTCCGCAGGTTTACGTGACACAGTTCAGGGGACTAAATAAAACATACATTCTCTGGCTATGAGAGTTTTTGGAAGAGGCGCATAGAGAACAATACGGCCAATCTGGTATTGTGATTGGCTAGCGGTCGATGTCACCGCCTCCGGAACACAATGGGCATTATATCGCACACATTTCTATAACACACACACTCTTCTAAACTCCTACGATTAGCCCCATTTAAAAAACATATTGTAGTCAGAGTACCCTGTAACAGCTATGATAAGGCCACATGCGGGGCCAGGCCGATGGCCTGTTACACAGCATTTTCAAGGATCCATTTTTTTCCCTCTTTATTGGCTCAAGTCTAAACACAAAGCTTCACAGACACACACGACAAATACAACATCCCAGTCGGACGTGGTTATAGTGGTTTTGGACTGCATTGACGTGGTTATAGTGGTCATGGACTGCATTGTCAAGTGTTTTGTGAAATAACATGAATAACAACACCCTGTTGTTCCATCCCTGAATACGACAGCTAACCCCAACGGCTCCAAGGTCACTGCTGCAAATAAAAATGGGAGCGTAGCATACGTACCTGAGATAATCTAGATCTTAACCTTGTTCCAAAGGCAATTCCCTAAGAACCAGGTGATGGAAAGACACTCATTACCGCAACAGCTCAAGTCTTCTGAGACCAAGACCGATATGAAAAGCAGAAAGAAAACATTGAAAATCCATTTGAAGAAGAAGCTCTTGTACACCTAAACGTTTTGACCCTTTAGCTGTACTTCCATTACTATTTGGCCGTTAGTTCAAATCAAACAGTCAGGACGCCTTGTAAGAGAGGGTTAGTCGGTGATGAACGTGAGAACCTTTTTAAATTTGCAGTCAGATGGTTCTCAAACTTTTCAGTAGCGTGATCTGAATCGCACAAGCATTCTCAATTCTCTTCACCATAAATGTTGGCAACAAAGCAGCAGGTGTATAAAATATGAACATGTCTTTGAATTCCAATATTACGGGTGCTTTTGTGTAACGCAGTTGCTTTCCTAGCATGAACCCAATGTATTGTGGTTGGTCAAAGCTTTTTTAGTATCCACAACCTTTCCTGGTAGAGGACCAAGCGTCTCTAACTCGCCCCCCCATCAAAAAAAAAAACTCTTACACAGGTTTTTAACTGTTTTTTACTGAAAAAACATGAGACAGCATCTACTACGAGGCCCTCTGGGTTAGGACAGGAGTCGTCTGGCGTAGGACTGCTGCCAGAGAAAGACGGTCCCTCAGTGGCTACAGCCGTTTCCTTGTTGTTCTGAAACACTAAAGATGAAGAGTATGGGCCAACCCCAAACCGAGTGTGAGCACAGACCCACAGCGTCATGCCAGGATGGTCTCGGATGACTAGAGACAGAGGGCTGCTCTTCAGTCACTTAGAGTGGAGGATGCATTCAAGTCTCTTTTTACACACACACACACCCCTTGTGACAGTGCTTTCAGCCCCTCGTCACACAGCTAAACACTTCCGCAGTCCAGGCCTCTTTCACTGATTCCAGAGGGAGGAGCCGGATGACCGATGATGAAGGAGGGATGGAGCCGACCAGTGAGGAAAGGTCACACCCAAGAACACTGTGGAACCTAGTATCTTCTAAGGTCTTATCAAGCTTCATGAAACCACTTAGGTGGTGCCTGAGCACTGAAGCCATAACATTTCACTGTACGTAAACATGTAGAGCAAAGTAGCACTTTTTCTTAAACCTATCAGAAGTTGACCCAATGCGTATGTATGTATGTATGTATGTATATATATATATATATAAAAAAAAAGAAAAGAAACAAATCTATCTCATTATAACTGTAAGGGCAAGCGTTTACTCTGAATGAGGATCCATTCTTCTAGTCTATTCGGTGGAAATCTATGAAGTGGCTACACAGACATTACGTAAAGACACCGTTACAGAGTTTATCGTCCGTTTTCTTGTCATGCTCATAAGGGCTCACTGTTGAGTGCCGAAACCACTGTGAAATCAGAGAGGTTTCTCATTCTTAACGAGGCACTACAGATTCCCACTTTCACCAACCCGAAATGGTGTAACACCATCCTACTTCCAGGGCGAGGCCCATTCTGTCCATGAAGCAGGAGTGCACTCAAGGGAGAAAGGAGGTGGATCGTGTTCCGGGGAGGGGGGTGACACAGGGGGGAAGGGAGGTGCATGACGAATGAGAATAACAACTACAGCAAAACTAGTAAATACAGGCCTGTAGTTCAAGTCTTACTCATTGGCCAACTCAAGGGAGGTGTTTCAGGGATCCAGGGTTGGAATCAGGAAGGGTTGATGATATGAGCAGGAAATGCAGAAATCTGCAGAAAATTATTCAGGATTTTCAGGAAAGTTACCCGGTCAGTCTGAAACCAAAGTTGAGAGTTTCACTTCCAGGAGGCTTTATGAGTTCACAGTTTACAGCAGTCATTACAATCATTGAGATACAGGGTATAAAAAAAGATTCAGCTCACATAGTCAAGGGAGTAGTTATGGTCTTGGAGTTTGTCTTAGTGGTTAATAAAATAAGTGCCTTGCAATTGCATTAATTCAATAGATGCATTTTTGTTTCTCAGGCACATAGATGAAAAAAAATATTCTTATATTTTATGTTTATTATCTTCTATTTAAGTGTTTTTGCATGTTGTCTGAAGGCAAAATGTAGCAAATGTAAATGTTGTATGACCAAAAGCTGTATGATCAGCTTTATACGCATTCCAGTTCAAGTAATACATGCTGACAATATTTGAACAATGACAGTTATTGTAGTTTAAATGTACTCTTATATACTCTTGTCTAAGAGTATATACTCTTAGAATTCTACGAATTTCATTCTATTCAACGTTTTCCCCCAAAAATCCAGTTAGAGCTTGTACAAACAACCAATCACACCGGTCCAGCTTTGCCCACCGACGATGCAGCAGAGGGTGCTTCTCGCACAGCTACACACATTCCCTCTTTCCCCTGTACTCCCGGGCCTTCAAGGTATGCTAGGATAAACCCCAGTCATCGTCTTCAACACTCCCAACACCAGGCTTTCAGCAAACCAGTCAGCAGGAAGAGGCCAGCCAGGCTCCCAGCTCCACACAAACCCGAGGACTGATGTGGATGAAACGGAGCTGTAATGGGAGGCGTTCCCTTCCGTGGAGTTAAACACAACATCTCCATTTCTGGGGCTGTTTATGGTATTGTGCTCGGTTAAGAGAATCAATTGCTTCAAGTGGTGAGGGTTGACTAACAGTGACACACTTCCTTCATAACAGTCTGTCGCAGGTTGCAATTGCGCTGGTAGTGTTTAAAAGACAAGATATTTGGTTTGATGAAAGTTGAGGGGAAGACGAATACCGCTTTTATTCCAGTCCAGAAACTATACCAAAGCCCAGAAAATATACATGAAAACTGCTATCTGTAGTATTTTAGACCCCAAGGATTCTGCAATTCAAGTTAACAGTCTGCTAACAGTTTGCTAGAGTGGGTGTATTCCCAACCAATAGACTCGACATTGTCTTAACGATTTTCTCTTGCAAATGTTTGTCTACATCTTGTCTGTAGCTCTACCAGTACTAAACTGGGGTCAACATTTTTTCATTCCTGTTTAAGGTGTGCCATTCATTGGACACACTGCCATTTTTTTTGCTAACAATCCTACTCAAACACTGGCCTGTCAAAGACCCATTTTCAGAATAGACAGAAAGAACTGAACACCAAACATCTGTTTGGAAAACATTCATTATCTCTGACCTGTCACAGCGATTGTCAGTGGTGCATAAAGGATTTTTGGACCACCAGTAAAATGCCAATGAATCAAGTCTATGGTCTTTGATGAGATTAGAAAGACCTAAAACGCAGCGGAATAGAACAGCCAAATTCAAAGAGCTAAAATCAATAAGCAAATCCAAACAAGAGAACAACTGGTTGTCATGCAAGAGACCCAATGTATTTTTCTTTTTAAAGCATATCGATGGATACTCTAAACCTTCGAAAAAAACAAACTCCATGTGACCAACATTCCCTAGAGGCAAAACACTAAAAAAAGCAGATGGCCTGTCGGTTTTGAAAAGCCTGATCCATGTCTGAAACACTTTCAAAAGTCTGAAGGACTATGACCTAGCTAAAACCTCTACCTATGCTCAGAAGGGCATGGTGGGAGATGATTAAAACATTCACCAGATCAAGAATAGTATCCTTAATGGCAGAACAACTGCCAATGTTTACAGTACATTGTATGGAGGAGTGTCAGGTATAGTTGTTGACAGTAGCTTTCAGCAGGTTGCCTTGGATAAGAGGAAAAATTAGTCTGGCAACCAAAAATATAGCCCGGTGGTCAGGAGCAAATTCTTAACGCAGCTATTTGCTTTTGGCTACAATTGCCATACAGATATGAAACAGTTCCTTCAAATCAGACACAGCAGGCAGCAACATAACTAAGGAATGCATGGAAAAAAATGTACACACAAGATAGGGTATAATCCTCTCAAGACTGGACAATATTCAGACTGAAACGCTTTGTACTAACAACCATACACTTACAATAACCACTCATCTAGAGCAGAATTGTATTCAGGCACGAGTACGCGACGGTCTGAAATAGCTGAGAGATGTCAGCAGTGTTGATGTACAGTCTAGTCAATTATGCTTTTCAAAGGAAATCCATCAATATAACTACGTAGCCTACATGCCATCAACCTGTGTAATATACACTGGCCTACATGAGGTGCCTAGCATTACCGCCTAAGGGTCCATTTAAAATTGGACTGATAACCAATGATCTGTTATACTTATCTCTTTGCATACCTCAGCGCTTTGAAATGCATCCTTGAAACCTTTTCGGCTTCACGCACGTTCGGTTTCCGAATAAAAACAACGGGAATCCTGTTTCTTCTAGACAACAAGATTGTAGACGGTGTGCAATTCAGTGTGCAAATTCCACCACCCAGAAAAATAACCAACCTCTTACAGGGAAAGAGAATGCCTTCTCCCAGCAGCGCTCCTTCTTTTCACAGTGCTTAACGTTGAACCGCCAGGTCATCGTCATGACCTGTGCATACCAGGGCTCTGCCAAAGGTTTGGAGGCATCTACCATCTCAATTGAATGGAATTCCTGAAAATACTTAGTCTCGGGACTGGGCCGCAAAGCTGGACGACCGACAGCTCTTGGCCGCGTGCCTCTTAAATATTAATTGGCCTATCGTGAGGAGAAACAGGCTCTCCCTGCCAACACCCACAACTCTGATAAATGAGAAGACCGACTCATTAGGCTTTAGTACTGCCGTGCGCTTAACACCCCGAATACCACTGCTGGCTTGCCTTTGACCCGAAGCAGGGTAGGTCCTAGTCGTGGATGGGTGACTAGATGCTGCTGTAGGCGGTTTTCGAGGTCCTGAAAATCCAATCCTAGGGCAGTGTTAGGGATGTTGCCCGACGTAAAGCGCTTTTGGTTAGCGAAGATCCTACAGGCACTTAAGGGTGTTTTCCTATGGCAATAAGAGTGTTATAAATCCCCTGAATTGACCCCTTTAGAGGACCAAAACCATTATAGTGATAAGAACTTGAACTAATGAACGTAATCAATAATGTATGCAAGGCACGTTGGATAGTGACAACAATCAATATAAGATGTAGCACATTAATATCCCCTCACACTTAATATAACATGCAGGATACTTCCTGAAGAAAACAGGCCTAACCTGTGCAGCAACAACATTCTTACTATTGAACCAACATTAGGCTACTACAGTACAGGAAATATATTTCCTAAACCTTGTTTAGGTTTGCATTTCATAAAATACACCATTCCATTCGATAGGCTAGAGATGTAAATTACACTAAGGAATAGTGTAGGCCACGAACAGGACAAAGCATGACCATCCCATCCGCTGAAAGATAATGACATGTATGACAGGTTTTACAACCTCCTTCAGACCCAACTGCATCTTGGTGAGGTCTCAACTTGCCTTTCTTCCGTATTATGGCTAAATAAAAAAAACAAATAGTAAAATAATGCATTCTGATATCGATACCGTTAAGGTCACCTAAGTGCGGTCGGGCCGAGATTGTGACAACGCAAACAACGTCGCACAGATTTACACAAGACTAATCACGATGCCCTCCACGAGACAATTGGCGCTATTATTCGCTCGTGGTTTGGGGCGATTGTGTTCAGTTTCTTAAATCTTTACTTGAAAAAAAGTATTTTGGGGAAAACTAACAGGTTTATTTTGACATATTCTATAGAAAATAATGTTGTCAATAATGTATTGACAACATTATGGGTAACGGGCTTGACCCATGAAACCAAACCCTGATTGTGTTGGGTATGGCTTTTGTTTAAGCAGAGTTATACTTTGTGACGAGAAAATGGCGTTGATAGCCTATTATTCTAATCGATATCATTTAGAAGCCCTATTATAGTACAAAACCGAATGTATATTCACAAAAAGCTCAGATTAAACTTACTGTGAGCGTAACTTCATGCTTTTTCAGTCGGTACTTGAGACTCTTCATTGTTGTGGTTCACTGGTGAGGTTCAATAGCTTGCGGTAAATCCTAGATGTAAGTGTATCAAATTAAACACGTTGTGAAACTTATAACGTCTAAACGAAACAACTTTTTCTGCCCGGAGTCCTGAACGATTTTCACCTGAGGCAAACCAAATCGAGTTACTAAATTGTCAACTAAATAAACCAATGAAAACGCAATGTGAACGGCACCGTTTGGGTCGTAAACCAATGAGTTTTAACTGAAGGAGGGATTTCCTTGCAGGTTGTGGTATAGGTTCTCCGGATTTGTTTGGACATATCCATAGGACCACCTGAGGTTCCGTAGTGAGGTGACGTCAGGTTTACCTGAGTGAAAGAGGAAAATTGCGAAAGAAATAACATTGCCGTTTAAAACTTGGCAATTCGTGTAGTTTATGACTCACATTAATGCTCATTGGGAATATCCTACACATATCGCCTATTCATTCCTCCACCAAAATACCCTGTTGTACCTTTACTGAATTATACAAATTAAAATTTCTATAATAAAACATCACTATATGTTCAATGTTGAATCAATAAATCATAACGTTAGTTTCTGTGTTGTCTCTAGTGTAAACATAGAATGATTGCCCCCTTGTGGCTGCACCATATGTAGACGGAAAACCTTCAGGATATGTACAGCGGTTGGACAAAATAGTGGAAACACCACATGGAAAATGACATACACATATTGTCTGTGCCTACATTTATAGTGCATCGATGACAAAAACTGTACAATTATTCAATGCTTCAAGTGAAACAGCATCAAACGTGCAAGTGCAGAACATTTGCCAACACACAAAGACCCACAATTTTGTTTAAGGAGCACAAAACCTGGACCCTTGAGCAATGGAAAAAAGCAAAATGGTCTTAAGAAACTTCCTTCACCCGGGCAGGTTAACATTTGGAGAAAGTCAAAGGGTGCCCTCAGTCCACAATGTCCACTGTTAACTGTGAAACATGGTGGACGATCCTTTATTAGCAACTCTGTTTTGGATGTCATTGGGTCTGATGATAGTACTGCATGGTTGTATAATATTTGTAAAACGAGTGATATGAGGACTTTGTACAGGATCAGGTGCACTTTATGGTAGGAACACACTTCCCTCAGAACATCCCAGTGTTCCAGGATGATAATGTCCACATACAGACTGATAAAGAACTTCTAGAGTGGTATTATGAACACCAATATGCAGTCAAAAGACTTCCACGGCCTCCCCCAAATCACATGGCCTCCCCAATCACCAGATACAAACTTCATGGAACCTTTTTTTGAAGTTCTGTAGTGCCGAGTAGATTTCCACCTCACGTTCTTCCACCAAAGAACTGAAGGATTTTCTTTACTTTCAGAACCTGTCTGACAGACTGCCGTGACAGATTGAAGCTTTTGTAAAGGCATAGCATGTCCAAGCCATGTTATTAGTAAAGAGAGTGGGATTTCTGATTACATTTGACAATATAACAAAACAGCCAGTCAGGCATGAGGCAGTACATTTATTTCTGTATTTTATGGCACACAAGTTTGCAGGGCTAATGGAAGATAATTACCATACCCAACCTGTGTAGAAACATCTTTATTACAAAAGGAAAGCCAAACAATACACAGCTAAATATATCCACCAAAGACATTAGAATTTGTTTTACCGCCTACAGAAATTGTGGTTAGCATCGAATTGCATGTAATTCATGCCAACATGTATCCATAAAATCAACACATGCAACGTAATTGAGGAAAGAAACGGTGCCAAAACAAGAACACTACAGAACTGCTCATGAAAATAAAACCCCAACATTAGAGGGGGAAAAAAACCACATGCCCATCTCATTTGCTTTACATTTCCTGTGGGGAAAAAAATAAAATAAAAACAGTATGCCTTAAAAGCCACGGCTCTGCTCCAGACATAACCAGCTCCAGGGGACCTCAAGTGTTCAGCAAAAAATAAAATAATTGTCCAGCTTTCCACTCAAAGACTTTGAGAGGGTTACATGTAGTCTTGGAAGAGGCCTGACATTCCCTTAAGGGATCAATAGTTCTCCTCACAGCTCTCTCCATTCAGACTGCTTTCCTATGGTATTCTGGGGGGGCCACCTCATAGTCACAGGCACTGAAGAGTGTGGCAGAGTTTTTTACAAGGTACCTGCAACGGACAAAGAGACAGGTGATCAAAAGTCAACAGCAAACATTAACAAAACAGCTGAAACAGAGGTTTTAACACAACCTTTTGAACACCCAACAGAGTTGGTCCTGATAACCATTGCCTGCTATTAGGCAAAGCCACATAACTTAGAGGAAATAATGACACGGCCAATTAACCACTTCTGTTGGAGGAAGATCCTTATCACAGCCACATTCACAGATAGTCTGAAGTACACAGACAGAATCATAACATGTGACAAGACATTTTGTGCTGGTGGAAGAACAGCGGGGAATTGGGGGATTCGATTTGTACAAAAGCCTGATTTCAGAAGGACAGCCCAAATAGCATATAAGTACACTGAAAAATAAATAAATACACATATACACACAAAATGTACTATTCACATATAATGTATATTTCAGACATGCTAAAATGTATTAGAAGTATAATTTTATTTAGATAACAAGAGGGCCCATTAAACACACTCATTTATACTTATTACTGTTTAAATAATAGCAGAAAATAAGGGCCCCCAAAATAATACCCTTTAAATACATAGCTTTCTGGCCCGGGCGTTTTATCCCTAATCGAGCCCTAAGCCCTACACGTTGTGCACACCGAGCCAGTTCGACAGGTGTAAGCAACCCGGTCTAAGTGCTCTATAACCTTGGACAGGCTATATGTGATACGTCCCATAGGGTGTAAGGCTTTGGTGTTGACTAGGATCAGGCCTAAGTGTCGGGAGTCGGGACTAAGCAGGGGCTACTCACTTGAGGAAGTCCTGCAAGTAGTTCAGCAGCAGAGCCAGGCTCTTCTCGTCCAGGGGAGTGTAGGCCAGCATGGCTCCGATCCGCACTGCACAACATAAACCACAACAGCTGTTGTTCTGTCCTTGAGCAAGGCAGTTAACTGGGGGCACTCGCTAAGGCGACGTGTCACACCCCTCCAATACGGAGCGGTTGCGTTCAACGCAGTCGCCAAATCTGTCGAAACGTGTGCAAACCTACTGACATCTCACCACCTTCCCTGTATGTATTAGCGTTTGGTCAGATCTGTTGGAATGCCGGGTGGATAACTTGCCAACCGCCCAGATGGGTACAAACGACGGCAATTATTTCAGCGGCTTTCGCTTGGTAGGATCGCCACCCGTTGAGGGCTGCAGACTGACCTTCAATTCATTGACCTGGCCATTGAACATACCAGGTCTCTAAATGGTTCTTCCACCATCGTCAGCTCAACCTGGGGCTTAATGAGCAATGTTCTCAAATGTCCCGGGCATTTAGTCCAGCGGACATTCATACCGGTCGGGACCAAACCCAATTGCTAGTTGTTGATGATCTGCTGAAAGACATCTCCTAAGGGCACCGCTTTCATTAATTAGCCAACTCTGGATGCAATTCACAGCAGATCCTGTACCCCGGCTTTCCCATTGTATTACACACTTCCTTGAGATTTCTTTCCAGTCGGTCATTATCACAGGCATTAACTTTGACTCCAAATGTTTTTAAAAAAAAGAAGAAAACTGTTCCAGCATCTAAATCACAAGTCAAAGTTAATGCCTGTGATAATGACCGACTGGAAAGAAATCTCACCCTCCCATTCATGAGCAGTAAGACCAACGATGTGAACTGAACCGTCACAAGCGCTGATAACAGGACACAGGAAATGGCTGTTCAAACATTGATATGGCATACCAATGGAAGCCATCAACACAGAGCCGTGCACCACAGCCAATCAGGGCTACAGAAGGCCTGTATGCAAATATGTAATTTGCCACACTGGCCAACGCAGCCAATGATCTAAACCAGAACACTCCAGTTTCTAGTGGCAGGCCGTTAAGTTATACACCAAATACAAACTAATGTCTGGCTTAAATGTAAAACTATTTAATTGAATGTAGGCCAGCATTGATAACCACCATTTCTGGGTGAAGAAGCAATTTGCAACATTTGCTCCGCTTTTGTTTGTAGGGCACTCTAATAGGGGTTGAGGCCACAACAGCCTACTGGCTACGGTCTGAAACGTTAACACCACACACGTACCAAAGAGCCGTAGGAGGTGTGGGGCCCCGTAGACCTGGGACATGGGTGCGTCGGGATGATCCGCCAGAACCTCTGCGTATTGGGGCCTCTCGAACTTGTACAGCAGCTGAGTGCCCAGCATGACGTTGAAGTACTCCCGGATCCCTGCCACTACCTCGTTCACTGCATACTCCCTGAGGGGAACCGAAACAAGGGGATTAGTGTACGGGCATGCTCCCTGAGGGGAACCGGGGCAGGGGATTAGTGTACGGGCATGCTCCCTG
>JACXGK010003399.1:0-20756 GCA_016801125.1 Novumbra hubbsi | reverse complement strand
GACTTCTTATAGTTTGCATAGTCCTCCAAGACAGACTCCACATTCTTTTTCGCAGGCAGATGAAAAAGCTACAAGATTGAAGAGGACAAAGGTTTATGTTTGGCACAGCACCTCACAAACACAATTCTGCAAAGAATTCAAAAGTCTGGAAGTTTTTTATAGTTTGCACCAGATAATTTGTGGGAGTGAGGTAAACCCAACTCTGTTGCTAAGCAGGGGGAGACGGACACCCACCTGTTTCTGTCTAGTGATGAGATCCCAGTCATCAACTAACCACGGCTTCAGCTCCTCAGGAATCTTCACCTTGACCTCAACACGGTTGATGAATGTCTCCTCCTGATTACATTCAAAAGCAAAACACAGTCTGATTCACCATCAACACACGTGGACTGTGCATATCAGGACACAAAATGTTATCGGTTCGTAATCAGAAGGAAACGCGTCCATGTTTGTTTGACTGGCTGTATTGCGCGGGCAGGCATTGACCTTAAGACTGGCCCAATGCCCCAGGGGATGCAGCTTGTGCCGTCGTGACGGTTTACTGAGCAGTAAATACAACCAAAATGCTAAGAATTACAGAAGTCTGGTCTTTTGAAAGTTGTCACAAGCATGTACTTGAAAAAAGCTTCGCAGAATGTTATCGCCACACAGGCTGTAACTGGGGGATCAGAGGCTCCAACTCATTCACGAGGAAGCAGATGACACACGTATAGGACATACACACTCCACAGTCGGGTCAACACGAGCCCTCTTCTTCCGTGGAGGCTGTGGCATCTCTCCTATACTGGTGCCCTCACCAGCCCCTGGCGCTAGTCAAAGACAAGAGGTACAGGCCAAGGGAACCATTAGTTATCTGGAAACAATGGGGAAAAAGGTGTATTTGTAACAGTAACAAAAATACAAAACAAAAAGGGAATTTTTACTTACTCTTCAGTTTTGTCTTTTTCGCTTTCCTGGGGGGTAAATTTCATTTAGAGGGGTTGTAGGATTCTTTTTTATTTTTTAAACACGTAGCAATGACTTAGGAAGCAGGTGACACTTACAGATCAACATTTTTCTGCTGCACGGCAGCAATCTTCTTGCTTGGTGCTACACCCCTCATCTTCCCCTCGACATCATGATGCCTGAAGAAGACCCACAACACAGTCTCAAGCACAGCCAAGACACTTGGCAATGAACCACAAGACAAGATCTGCATTGTCCTTGTACGTCATTTCTTAAATTTTGTTTACAGCCAAGAGCATGTTCAATCCCTGTCGGCTTGTTTCATGGGTGCTACGTCACAAAGGTGTTGCTGTTACAAATATCATGGTGGTTCATTATTAAAATAAGGGGAATCACTTTTTATGTTCTCCCATCTTCGAGTCGTCTTCGGCATTTCTGAGGAGACATTGATTGACACATAGAATCTCATTCTTGTATTTCGCTCAGTGGCAGGTGGAATAAAATGCTGATACAGTAGGCACATTCAAACGCATCACATAATTATTCTCTCCCTAGCCCACCCTTTAAACTGAAACATGTAAGGGTAGACTAACTCACTGATTAGCCTTTTGAAGCTCTTTTTGTTTCTGCAAGTTGCTGTCCACATATTTGAGTACTCTGCTTTCAGGAACCCATTCATCCCAGCTGAAACAAAAACAGAACTACAATCCCATCTGTCCATTTACTTTTATCCTTTTATTTACTCCACAGGTGTTAGATGAAGCAATACATAAATAAATTATGTAAGACATGAGCCATAATTAACAAGTAGCTCAGTGGGTAGAACCTTGCAATAAAAATATATGATTGCTTTGGATAAAAGTGCTAAACGGTACATTTATACATAGTGATGAAAAGCAATCATGCAAAAACCTACTCACTTTTTGTTCCATCCACTGTAATGAATGAAGTACTTAATTTGCTTCTCCTTGATATTGGTTTTCACCGCCTTAAAAACATTCAATACGTCTTTCCATTACAAATAAAATTTAATAAATAACAACGTATGTATTCTCAGGCTACTGGTTGGAATATTTAGAGAACGAGCTTATTGACATTCCGATTTTTACAATGTATATAAACTCACCTTTGCTTCGTAAAGCAATGGCCCATGAAAACACAGAACTCTTTCACCTACGAACAAAAGAACAATAATTGACAGGTAGAAATATTAACAAGTCTACTATATTAATAGCTGTGTGCGTTGCATGTTGAATGCTTATTACCATATTACCATATATGCAAGTTATTTAATCAACACAATTCCACATGCAAATGTACATACTGTACCTTTGCCAAGGCCTAGGCTTAAAACGATTGTTTACACCAAAGATGATGTAGAGATGTATCACGCGGTATACTAGTTCATGTCTGCTTAACTGGTAGCGTATATGTCGGGGTAGTTCGGTTACTGCCTTCAATGAATGGGATGTCTCGTTTCCTTTTCCGTCTCTGTTTACACGTTAGCAATCAGCTAGCTAACGGTGGGTAGCTTATTGTTCCAATCATATAGTTGTACTGCAAGAACTGCAGCTAACTAGTTGAATCGACACAAAAGGTTAACATGCGATTACAATAATGATGGTAGGCGACACTAAATTGTTCCATATATTATTCAGACATGTTTCATATTTACGATATGGCGGTCTAGCTAGCTTATAGTTAACGCATACCAGTAGCGAGTATTCTACGCTAGCTAACGGGCTAGCTAAGCTTTGCGACAAGCGCCATTCCGAACAGAGAGGCTTGGATGCCTTGGCTTATCACTTAAGGGATAGGAGAATCTGCGTTCTTAATTCAACCGTTCAACCATCAGGTGCACATTACCTTCTTGAAATTTAGGTTTAGGGTCCTGTTTTGGCGCCATTCACAGACTCAACTGTTCGGATCTCTGAATGATCAAATTCGTGCATTGCCAGCTTCCATTTCTTACAGACTCAACTCGGTAAAGGGCGCGCCAGTCTTCTCGCGACGCCCACAGCCTGGCCGAACGGTCAGGTGACCACAGTATACCCAAGATCCTGGGCGGCACTCACTGACTAGCGTTTTATTCTACTAGAGTGGGATTTGTAGGACTACATTGCTGAACACAAGAAGCATTATAATGGGTTTTTGTAAGAAACCCATAGGGACTGTGAACTTAATCATTTACAGTCATACAGGTTAGGCTAATGATGTATTATTTATTTTATTTAAGTCATCCTACAACAGTGGTATTTACACCAGGTTCTACTGCATTTGTCTTGCAACGCATAATAAGGTACTTAGCCTTCTGTTTTATCAGTAATTGCAAAGAACTGCACCCACCTTCTAAGTGGAAATTGCTTCGTGGCTCAGATTGAATACCATTTGCCTATACCAATTTATACAAATTCTTTAAGTAGAATGCATAAAATGTACTTACAGAAATGTATTGGTTGTGACTGCAGTGTTTAAAAAGTAATAGGAAATGTAGACTAGATTAGCTGAATGATTAGTTATAGGATCATAACTGCGGTAAGTAGGTAGATTGTTTTAGCCCAACCTTTATCAGCTCCCCTGATCAAAGCACATTCCCGCGGCCATGTAAAGAATAGGATATCTTGAACACGTTAACATTTGATATCTGAACCTAAAACAGTTAGATTACAGAAACATGCCCCAGGTCAACACATGTATGACTATTTGCTATTAAACTAATAGGCTAATTAAATCCACTCATTATCATGTTAATATTGTGCTGATCAACAGTGATGGTTAAAATGATACAAGCAGGGGCATCGCTAGGGCAATTATAATATGCATCATCCCCCCTCAATAAATACATATTTTCTCTGCGATTTATTTAATTATTCCATTCATATGTTAAACTGCATAAAATCGTGTTAATTTGGCAGCATGTTTGGTTGATTACTCACTCATCTGAAGCTAGCTCCCTTCTGTAAAAGTTTTGAGAATGACACAAGTATTGGTTTACCCAAAGTTTGCTGCTGCAGTGTTTTTAGGTGTTTTCTATGGTGTACTGAAGTATAATTACAAGCAGTTCGTGAGTGTCAAAGGCTATTATGGACAATTACTTTAAGTACATGCAAACAGTTAATTTTTGCCGTGTTGACCCTTCTTCAAGACCTCTGCAATTCGTCCTGGCATGCAGTCAATTAATTCTGGGCCACATCCTGACTCTTGGCAGTCCATTTTTGCATAATCAATGCTTGGAGTTTGTCAGAATTTGTGGGTTTTTGTTTTTCTACCTGCTGGGATTACGGTCTGGGGTGTTTCCTGGCCATGTACCCAAAATGTCGATGTCTTGTTCCCGAGCAACTTAGATATCACTTTTGCATTGTGATATGGTGCTCCATCATGCTGGAAAAGCTATTGTTAATCACCAAACGGCTCTCGGAGGATGTTTTGGTAAAAAAAAAAAAATTCATGGCTGTGTTCTTAGGCAAAATTGTGAGTGAGCCCACTCCCTTGGCTGAGAAGCAACCCCACACATGAATGGCGTTACTGTTGGCATGACACATGACTGATGGTAGTGCTCACCCTTTCTTCTCCGGAGAAACATTTTTTTGGGATTCCCTGAAAAATGTGACTATTTCCTAAACCTTTCTACGAAACCTTGTGCAAAAAAATAATAATTGCAAAGCATATATATACAATTGACAACAATATGGAGCACAAGCAAAACCGCTTTATAAATATTTTCTTCAAATACAAAAAATATAACAATACCCGGCGCGAGCCCCTGATAACTCAGTAAGTCAAATCAATTACATTATCAACACTGCTAGCTAAGCAACATAACGCTCGGCTAACCTGCCGAAATGTTTAATTAATTTATTAAATTAATTCCAGCATGAATATTAATTAAAACATTAATTCCAGCATAAACATATACATAGTCACGTTATATAATGACCTAAAGAGTAAACTTTATAATACAGGTTTGTACAGGGGACGGAAATTACAAAACTTCTCTAAGAAAGTTCACGCCGACTGAAGAGCAGGTGAAACCATACTCATGATAGGGGTTACACTGAACACACACTCGTTGTTCCTTCACATATTAAAAAACCAAACGGTAAGTATAAGGTTTATGTCTTCTACTGCCAGCTTTAATACAGTGGCAGTGGTTGTTTTAACTAACGTAACAACATAAATGATGTCGTACCCTATTTATGACGGTAATGGTTTAGCCCAAAAACTATTGCCGCGGACTCTTCCGAGGTTGATGGAAACTCACTCTTATTTTCACGTTGTTACACTAATCTACTTTCTGAAATATTATTTTTTCCACTGAAATTGATACCGAAATGATAATTAAAATGATAATTAATGGCATAGCGGACATTTGTTTGTCACAAATAATCATCATAAACATTGATGAAAAATTGATTTAGGATAATACTTAGACGGCCGGTTTCGCAGACATGGATTAAGCTTAGTCTAGGACAAAAATCAAGTTCAATAGAAAACTCCATTGATCTTGTTTTTTAGTCCTATGCTAGGTTTAATCAGTGTCTGCGAAACTGGCCCAGGTGGTTCTACGAGGTTAGATGTGTTCAATTGGTTTTAACGGAACAGTTACAAAACCGTGGGATTGTTTGAGTGAACGTAATTCAACGTTTTGTGTTCAGGGAAGGAGGATCCGGTTATGTTTAAGTATAATCAATAGTGTCCATCCATTTTGTGACGTTATTCCAAGATGAATTGGCTAATGACTAAATCTTTTTAGAAACACATTATGTACGTAGGTGGTCATTTGCTCTAAACTATATTTGTCAAAAGCATTTTGGCTAGATAGTAGGCCTACAGCTATTTTTGTGCATTTTGTTGGTGTTGGATGTGGACATATTAGATCAGTGTCTAAAAACTATGGATTTACTTGAGCAAGCATTGTTTGTCCCAAGCTACGTTTTTTACCATTGAGAACATGGATGTTGGTGCCGTCGCAACTGATGCAGATACCCAAAGAACCATGCAAATCCATGTGGCAAAGCAGGACCTTTG
Organism: Novumbra hubbsi; assembly: GCA_016801125.1. Classification (NCBI taxonomy): domain Eukaryota; kingdom Metazoa; phylum Chordata; class Actinopteri; order Esociformes; family Umbridae; genus Novumbra; species Novumbra hubbsi. The sequence continues at coordinate 14,783 of JACXGK010003399.1, read as the reverse complement.
TCTTGTTCGGTTCTTTAGAGACGAGGCGACGGACCAGTACCGAGTAATGCTCATTGCAGTCAGAAAGAACACGCTTGCGTACATGTTCATGACTGACGGAGCTGATGGTTTTACACATGACGTCCCCAAACGGCCAGCTGAAAGTCCATTGCAGTGTCTACAGCCCAAACTGTAAGTCTGTCACAAGAAGAGCATCAGCAAGTTGCCCATGGAGCCCGTCGCGCAGACTACCGAGTAAACAATGCATATAAAGACCCTCAAAATCGGAGTTCCACCTCCTATCACATATATTTTGATCCTTCGAGATGTCCTGCCCCCAAAGTACAAGGATTGGTGCCAATGTTTGATTGACATTAAACTATATTCACGATGTTCTGAAGTTTTGTCTGATACCGATCAATACGTTGTGCTTAATTAGCCTTTCTAAAGAAATAAAACGCGATTTTCTGTGCAATTAATATTATGCAACTCACTATTGACTGGATACATTGCAACTCGTATGAACTGCAGTGAATAGCGTGTAGTATGTTTCAAGATCTTCGTTGTACCGTCCCAAGCCTTGTTCTTGTAGAGATGTAGTTGGTTAAACATACACCGCTCAAATCAAATTAAGGGAACACTTAAAATCACACATCGGGTCTCAAAGAAGGAAATATAAAGATCAACAGCTTTACATTTATGTAATAATTGATATAATTAATACAAAATAGGCCAGAGTGGTCTGATATTCAGGAATGCGGCCTTTGTTACACTCGTGCCACTTCAGAACAGATTTGATTCCGGCCCTCTGATATAAGGACCATGTTCTTAACTCTGCCTGAGTAAAGAAAAGATAAACAAAAAGAATGAATGAGACGCTCTACTAACCTACCCACCGAAAAGAAAAATAACATGCTCACGATGACTGGTCCAAAACATCAAAAAAAGTCAGAAGAACTTAAGTAAAACTCAGCTGTCGAAAGTGTTCGCTGTAGTTTCTCTCGTCCATTAACACCTTCCCATTCCGGGCGGCCAGGAGTAATAAACCGAGTATATTCTGTGCGTGCTGCCAGTAGTTGTGGAACATCACAATACGTTCAATCTTTTTTTATTTCTTGAGTAACGTGTGGCACATTATTTCCTCGTCACATTGCAGCTTGCAGAACTGAGTGATTGGCATTGCAGTCCTACGGCGCAGCATGTCTTGCGGTCTTGTTCATCAATCATACAGCAAAATGAGGGTCTACTGCCATCCAGTGTGTGGTTGTGGCAGTCAGAACACAACATCAACATGATGAAAACCCTGAAAAGATCTTCATTTTATTTCCTCAAAATATAAGACCATTGACAAGGCGACGAATGACGTGTGAGGTTAAGGTACTTTCTATCCATTTAAAAACGTAAATCAACATGAAGCCCAGAGTATACAGAATGCGTTTTATTACATCTAAACTCCTACATGAACAGATAACATTTAATAAGTAAACAATTTCTTCCAATGCAAGTAATAAATATTTTTCCCCACTTAATACTATACAAACTGACACTGGTCTACTGTACAAAGATTTTGTCCTCATCTTTCTTGAAAAGCCTTTTTATTATCTGCTTGGAAATAAGAAAACAGAATCAGGGATTTTAAGGCAGTGAGTGCAAATGTCAAATTATCCATCTTGAAATTCAGTTAATCAATTGGACCTTTTTAAAGTTATTGTCCACTATATAGTACAGCTATTTGTATCTAAAAATATATAAATGAATTTCTTCATGTCATGTTTCTTGGATGAGTCAAAAACACTTAACTAACATTTTCAAACTCCCACATTTGAACAAATGTGTCTGTCACTTTTTCCACAAAAACATCTGAAACATTTTCCCTTTATCCATCTTCAGACATATCATACACCAGGTGATCAACAAAACAGTTCCCAATGCTTCTGGTACATGTCCACTCAAGTGTCCTAAATACATTGTCATGGCAACTATTTGTACCAATAATTAAATCGGTAATTTACAGACATTGGCTGAAAACCCAACATCTGGCAAACGCGGAGCGATGTGACCAGGAAACCAGAGGAGCATATGGCAGCATACAATCCACATGCCAGTGTAGGCGAACCGCCATTTTGGGACATTGGTGACGCAGGAGGACCGATGAGGACCGCGTCAGTTCACCAACACGTCACTCCATGTGACGGTCACGATTGCCAGAGAGCGATGCCAAGCTGAAACCGTTGACCGACCAAACACTGAGGATACATCACGATATTACCAATGAGAAGGACTTCGGAGTGAGGCCTTCCCCCGAGCACACAAGGCATTTCAAATGGGGAAAAACATGCAACGACACCCAGCTCCCTAGAAACATTACGGGATAATAAAATCAGAGACAAAAATAAAATAAATCATCCAAATAAATAAATCTGTGATTGGACATCCTCTAAAACATCTACCCTTATAAACTAAATATCTTAGTCGCACTTTGTTAATCCACCCTAAAACAGGGTACCCTGAAACAGGGTACCCTAAACCCTGAAAAGCCACAAAGTTAAGATAATCAAAGTGTAGATAAAAAAACCCTTACGATTCTTTATGAGCAATTAAACTATTCTTTTTTTTACAATACACAGCTGAAGACAAACCAAAAAAGCACATTAAATTAATAAAATATCAGCGATAAAACACACAAATAGTGTATGGCAGCGACAAATACACACAGAAATAAAAACAGGTGTAAAAATATAGAATATTTATATATAGATACAAATAAATAAAATACTGCCCAACAATTTTTATTCAGAAGACAGTCAAAAACACGTGATGCAGCCAAAGACCCAATCATTTAAGAGTGTGTGGGAGATGGAGACTATGAGAGAAAGGAAAGAGCATTGCCACGGGGGCCATATTGACTGGCTGTAAAGTTTACGCTTTTGTTGTTTGCTCTGGATTCAGGACACTAGATGGGACAGTGATTGAGCGCCATGTCACAAGTAATTATGTTGAGGGGGAAACTAATTAGGCCTGCAGCGAAAAGTCAGGGAAGAGGATTGAATCTCAAAGACCTTGGGAGAATGACCCTGCAGGAACATCACACGGGCTACAAGGACAAACGGCACAATGGGCTTCTGACAAACGAGGTTAAGTACTTAATGACTAGTACGTCAACCTGCAGACTCTCGTGTACCTTGGAAGAAAGAACTTACCTAAGAAAAGAAAAAAACTTTTGGCCTTTGCAAGAGGCTATCGTCTCAATGGCAGGGAATTCGGAGAGTTACTGTGACGACACCGGAACAAAACCCTGCACTTTCTTTACCGATTGTCCATGTTGGTGGAAAAACGGGCGCAGCGCAAAAGCTGAAAACACTGATGTGATTGTTTCAATCTAAACTTTCTTCTAAAAGTCCTCCGGTGACGATGGCCTCGTCCATATTTCACCCGCAGTGTGTAGACATCTGAACCCTATCCTCACTAGTGAATTCATACTTACATTCACTAAAGATATTTAGTACAGTAATGTCAACTTGGTGTGAATTCCTCATCAATTCTGGCTTTATAGTGTGTCTATTGCAAGCTGTACCTTATCCCCAGGTCAAGCGTGTAAGTGTACTTAACGTGATTCTGATGAATTCCCCTTTATTTGAGCCAGGAAGAACAGTGACAAAGCCTGCCAGCCCCCCCGACTATAAAACAGAATCACATTGCCAACCCCTCCGCAACACAAGTAGTTCCACCCTAATCCAAATCTGCCAATTCCACTTGAAAGCAGACCAGCAGAGTTGGAGGGAAACTGCTTCCCCATTAAGAGAGTGGCGATATGAGCTGAATAGTGTCATTATTAGAAATACTATGGTCTTCTTCGTGCTCTGCTGCGATGTCTCAAGAACCGAGAAAACGGAGAGAAAGTGAACATGTGTTTGGGGAAATATCCTCCATCTGAAGCTCCCAGGCATTCACCGGTGTGTCTGTGTGGGTGGAGTTCTTTAAATTCTTGGCTTTGTGCAGAATCAGATGGAATTGTTTTGTTTACTTGGCCAATTGTACTTTTTTTCAGAAGTGTAAAATTGCCCTTTTCAAGTTAGACATTCTTTCTCTAGCAACGTTATTAACCTAAAATGTATCAAACTAAAAACTGTTGTATGGACACGACAGCACAGATAGTCTGCTGAAGGGTGGAAGGCAGAAGAAAAATGGAACAGATCAAAAGGAAAACTGTACCCATCATTGCATTCCTCACATCGTCAAAACCTCCAGTCCTTAAATAACAATTGTAATGCCATGATTTAAACACAAAGAAAATGTACGATAAACTGTCAACTGTCAAGGGAAATGTACTGTCCTGAATAGGAAATCCAACAGAAATTGCAAGTGGATACTTTAGAGATATTGACACCTTGTCAGGAGACACTGCAATGCTATGGATGTATGACGTGACCTGAACTCAGATCAAAGATGATCCGAACACAGTAGAGCTAAAGACACAGTTTAAATGATGGTGCGGCAGGGAAAGCACATGTCTGGGTATAGCTGTATGCCCGAGGATACATCTTTAGTCTCCGATTCCAAGTAGTAACAGAGGTCACTCTCACAGGACATACAATTAATTAATGTACAAAAGTAAACGAGAAAATATATATTTTTGTTCCCTGTACACGGCTTTGCTCTCTTCATAAAAAAAGAAAAACCTTGCTCTGTTTTTCGCGTGGCTAGCGTCTCTCGTCGGTACCGGCGCGGGGGGGGTCCACATTCTCCAGGGACGAAGCCCGCGGACCTCTCAGGCGACTCACTGATCTGGGGTTGGCGTAGTGCAACAGCGGTACGTACCGAAGACAGTCTCGCAACGCCGGGTCCCAGTCCAATACATCCACAGCTGCTAGCTGCTCCTGGTTCCAGTCCAGCCAGTCCACCGCAGACGGCCACCCCGCATGTTCTGAGGTGGGCCTTCATAACCTCCAAGCCAGAGCCCCGGGCGGAACCGCCCCGCTGTGCTCTCCCTCTCCGCCCGACTAACTAAGCCGTTGTTCTGGACGAGCCGCTAGTCGCCGACTAATTGTCAGTCCAGCGAGATCACGTCGGGCATGGCGCCGTAGAGAACGGCGGCCACGTCGGCGCCGGGCCTCCCCCCCACGGCGGGGTGTGTGTGCGGGTGGGGCTCCCGCATGATGCCGGGGGAGACCAGGCCGCCGCTCCCGACGCTGTTGACCGGAACCAGGGACCCGGAGGACAGCGCCCCCGACTGGTCCAGGAAGGAGGACGAGGAGGAGGCGGTGGGGGCGGCGGAGGCGTAGGGCCGGAAGTGGCTGAGCAAGAGGTCGTGGTCGTCTGAGGCCGAGGAGGCAGCCATCACCATGTTGTAGTGCTGCGGGGGTGGGACAGACAGGGGAGTCAGATTCCTGGACCGGGCTACGGGGGGGGGGAACCTAGAACGGCAGCAGGAAACGCTGGGGACTTACCTGATGATTGTCCCCTTGGAGAAAGGAGAAGAAATTCAGATCTGCGGACGAAAAAAAGTTGTCAACGTATAGTTACTTATGGTTACGCATGGTCAGTTCGCGGTAAATGCCAACGTTTAAGTTTACACACGCCCATAAACGACACACCGAAGGAATGTGTAAAGGCGGTGTGTGGTAGTTGCTTTGAGTGGGCACGTGTGTGTCGTCTGTTGTTTTGGGTGTGTGAGATTGTGGTTGTTGTGTGTGTGCTACCTGTGAGGTCATTGGCGGTGTGATAGTATGGCCGGTAGTCCTGGATAAGGGGCGGTACAGGGGGAATGTAGCTGGTGTCCACAGCTGACATACTGGGTGTCCTGCTCATTGGAGATGCCTGGTGATGGAGGTTCAACACTCTGCAAACGAACAGAATACACAGATCAAACACACACAAAATACTAACACACAAACCAAGAACACTACAATTAGGTCTCCTTCACTGTGCCACTAGCTGACAGACTGACTGGTTGGCATTGGCTAGGGAGGGGGTGGGCGGAGTCAACATCAGAGACTTCCTAGTCTCCTCAGGGCTCCTGCCGAGAGCAGAGGTCAACTGGTGATACAGCGTGCCGTCACAATGTCGACCCACGTGACTTTCCGGTTGGACAAGCAGGGTGGGATGACGTGCATGCCTTTAAGAACACTACTCAGATCTTCAACTCTCTTGGATCTCCCCGAGTTGTTTCCGATGAGAAAGGGCCGCAGGCACAGTAGCAGTCAAAAGTTCAGACACACCAGCTCATTCAAGGGTGTTGAAGTCCTCATGAGAGCTAGTTTCTACATAGAGCGTGGCGGTTTTTGCCACGGCACTTAAAGTACTTAAAGTACCTAATATGGTCTGGATTGACAGACATTCATGTCTTAAAGTAATAAAGGACTATTGTTTCTCTTTGCATATTTTAGCAGTTCTTGCTACTGTTTAGACATAAAGGTATTTTGTATACCCACCCTACCATGTCACAGCACAAGTGGTTGTGTATTAAAGAAGAAAAATCCACAAATTAACAATGCCCACATAATTGAATTGAAAGACAATTCCAGGTGACTACCTTATGAGGCTGGTTGAGAGAATATAAAGAGCGAGGAAAGCTGTCATCCACGCAAAGGGTGGCTACTTTGAAGAATCTACAGTATGCAATGCGATTGAATCTGTTTAACACTTTTCCGTTTGCTTTGTTTTCCCACGTGACACTTTTCATAGCTTTTGCCGTCTTCGCAAATGAGCAGGCGTGTCAAAACGTAGAACCTGGTGCCGTACATCCAGACAACACAAGGTTGAGAAAGGCCGGAAAGAAACGGGGCGAAGATGTACATAGGGACCATGGATGGTGGGATAGGAGTCTCACCCCTTGTTGACGACGGGGGGCGAGGCGGGAGACAAGGAGGGACAGGCCCTCTTGGGCGGAGGCTGGTCTTCCTCATCGTCGTCCTCCTCCGAGGAGCTGTCCAGGGTCAGGTCAATCACCTCCACCTTGACCTTGACCTTATTGCTGCTCCTCCCATTGTGGGATGACGAGCTCCTCTGCTCGCCTGCAACCCGATGAGAGCCTGGCGGGGGGGGGGGGGGGGGCAAAGACGCTGGGTCAACCAATGACATTCGGTTAGGTTTCTCCAGGTCGACGGACAAAGACGAGTGGGCAACGAGGCAGCTCCCGGCCTAATCACACTGTGCTACTGTCGAGTCAGTCTGCAGACGCCAGCTACCCACAGAGACTCACGGTCAGTGCGTTCATCAAAAGATACTACTCTAAGCCCCAAGCCACTGGGTATGTTAAACGTGGCTGGGCTGGAGCAAATGCCCGTCCTTCCACACAGCCTTGTGTCACCTTCCAAGCCGTTGTTGTAGGAGACCTCCTGCACTTCCTTCTTTGTCCTCATGGGGGCCCAGCTGCCATCCTCCTTGAACTGGATCTCGTCACAGTCCACACAGCTGTTCAGGATCTCCATGAACAGCCTGGACAGGAAACACGGCACACGACGCCAGTCTGAATTGATTCACATGATTTGTTCATTCAATGTTATATATGCAGTCGCCTGAAATTATTGGCACCCTTGATAAAGACGAGCGAAAGGGCTCCATGAAATAAAACTCATTGCTTGTCCTTTATGCTAATACATAAGGTAAACCAATATTAGTTTACAGTACAAGTGGGCACAGAAAACATAATGCTTTAAAAATTTTCTCAAACACATAGATTCATTTATGGGCACTCCAAGCTAACCATTATTTTTTTTTAAGATAATCTCATTCTCAGACTGTATTTGTGACCATCCAAGGCTTCCAGTTTTGGTATAAGATTAGATAACAAGCAAATAAAATACATTTTTCATTGGTTACTTTGGCAAGAAACAAAAGTTTGTGGAACTTTAACAGGTCCACAAATGGGTACAAACAATCTAAATATAACACCCATACAGCATTAAAAAGTAGAAAACCCATGGAACACAGGAAGAGAATGCAAGTGCATCCTGGTCAAACACACAGCGAGCATCACCAAGTCCCCACATCTTATCTGCAATAACGCCATGGAGGATGTACGGGCGTGGGTGCCGTTACGCCAGAGAGACAGAAAATATCATACATCTTAGAAAGTGATTGAATGTTACCAAAGCCCCTTTTGTACATCTGTATCGAGGGCGACTATTGATGCTGGTTGTGTGCTGTAGGGGGCCGCAAAACTGCATCAAACGGTTGTGTTGCTGTTCACCCAGGATTCCTCCCATCCGATTAGGAGAACCATCAGGGTTCCTCCCATCCCATTAGGAGAACCATCAGGGTTCCTCCCATCCCATTAGGAGAACCATCAGGGTTCCTCCCATCCGATTAGGAGAACCATCAGGGTTCCTCCCTTCCCATTAGGAGAACCATCAGGGTTCCTCCCATCTAATTAGGAGAACCATCGGTGTTCATCCCATCTGGCTAGAAGAACCATCAAGGTTCCTCCCATCCGATTAGGAGAACCATCAATGTTCCTCCCATCCGATTAGGTGAACCATCGGTGTTCGTCCCATCTAATTAGGGCCTCATTCTTGCAGTGACTTTGGCGTGGGGGTCAGTACAGAACGCGGTGCCCCCAGCTGGAGGGAGGCCTCACCCGTCGATGATGAGGTGCTCGTAGGGGGCCTTCTTGTCGCAGACGGGACACACCCAGGTGGGCTTCTTCTCGTTCATCTGGATGTAGAGCGTGGCGTCGAAACACTGCAGGTGGGAGCAGGTCAGCGCCCGGCACGGGATCATCAGACGCATCTTGCCCAGCTGCACACAACACGGGCACTCCGTTAGCCACGCTGGCGCCGGGGCTACCGCCTTAATAACCGGGATGTGTGTGTGTGTGTGTGTTGGCCTACCGGACAGAGCAGAGACACACGCAGGCTGGTGGTGGCGATCTCACTGTCCGGGTCGGCCGTTAGCTTCTCTTTGACTGGAGGGGTGAGAGACATGACACGACTTAGACGGTGTGCGTTTTCCAGCCCCCCTCAAAATGAAGCGGGTAACACACCTATTCATTACCTGCACAGCCACCTACTGCACAGTATATGAGCCATTAAAAAACAACACACACACACACACACACAGGTAAAACATACACACAATATCCTACAGCGCCGCATAACACTATAGAAAAACACCATCAGGGCTGAACCTGAGCACCTAATACACACAGATGAATGTGGGTTCAATGCCCAATCACAAACTGCTATTTCTAATTGTGAATCGTTCCATGGCATCAGACAATATTCAGGCACCTCGGTAGCTAGCTGCATTTGTTTCGTGGATCCATTTAGCTAGTCTAGCAGATGCTTTTAGCCTAGCAGATGCTTTTAGCCTAGCAGATGCTTTTAGCCTAGCAGATGCTTTTAGCCTAGCAGATGCTTTTAGCCTAGCACGCCAACTGGGCTAACTGCATGGCGTCTGCCTAGTGGTCCTTACTAAGTGCTCTGGAGTGGTCTGGGTTCCTGATGCCTTTCGACCGTAGTCTCTGCAGGAGCACTGTGGACGACTGCTGCTTCACCAGGTACACTGCCATCGAGTAGCTCTGAAAACACAGTACGTGCTGTGGGGTGTTTCACATGGTTATTGGTCGAAGCCGTGTCTCACAGTAATATTAGTAAAAAAAAAATCCTTCAAAAGTATTGTCTCATATGATGTCATATCTTACCCTTCCGATCTCGGTTGTCCAGGATACGACAATGGTGTTGGGGACCGTGGTGGACAGTCGGACCAGGGAGGTGATGTTGATTGGACGGCTGGGACGCTTGGGCTCCACGCCGTTTTTGGTTGGAGGAAGATAACCCTGAGAGGAAAAGAAGGTCACAACCCGTCTTTCTCAACTGGTTCCCGGGCGTGGAACTGTGTATGTGTCGGGCGTGGAACTGTGTGCGTGTGTGTCAGGCGTGGAACTGTGTGTGTGTCCCGGGCGTGGAACTGTGTGTGTGTGTGTCGGGCGTGGAACTGTGTGTGTGTGTCGGGCGTGGAACTGTGTGTGTGTCCCGGGCGTGGAACTGTGTGTGTGTCCCGGGCGTGGAACTGTGTGTGTGTCCCGGGCGTGGAACTGTGTGTGTGTCCCGGGCGTGGAACTGTGTGTGCGCGCATCTTACCGGGAGGTTGCATGGCTTCCCGTTCACCTTCACACACAGGTTGGGCGGAAAGTGATCTTCCTGAGGACAACTTGTCTCCGATAGGCAGAACCTGCACACAGACCGAAAGAAACAACACACAAACCTCTTAAAATCCTTGCAGAAAACAGACAATACAGCATCGTCAAACACTGGTCATAGTGGTTTATGAATAATATGGTAGCGAAGTATGAACTTACCGTAACTGAACTTGTACAGTGAAGTCACATTTGGTCCCCGATATGTCCCTAGGAAAATACAGACATTATGGCTACAAACCCAAAACCCTCTGTATAGTAATGTAGGGAACATGGTAATGCAGAATAATGGCAATGCAGGGTACAAGGTTTGGTAATGTAGGATACATGGTAGGGTAATGCAATTTATAGAGAGCCGCTACCCACGGGACACAGGGACCAAGGTGCGGCTGAGTAACATTCCGCCCAGGGTGACAGGGGGGAACAGGGGAGAAGAGGGGGTAACAGGGGGGAACAGGGGGTGACAGGGGGGAAGAGGGGTTGACAGGGGAAGACAAGTGCTGCTCATCAGGGGAAGACTGAAAAGAAGGCAGACAACACATCAAGAGGAGGGACGACGAATGTAATGCAAGGTGCATGGTAGGGTAATGTAGTTGCATGGTAGGGTAATGTAGCCGCATGGTACATGGTATGGTAATGTAGTTGCAAGGAAATGGAGGGTACATGGTAGGTTAATGTAATGCAGTGTAATTCTAATGCAGGGTACATGCTAGTGTAATGTCATGCAAGGTACATGGTTGAGTAATGGCAGTGCAGGGTACATGGTAGGGTAATGTTATGCATGCTACATGGTAGAATAAGGTCATGCAGAATACATGCTACAATAATGGCAATGCAGGGCATGCGGTAGGGTAAGGTAACCTAGGACAATGGTAATGTAGTGTATATGGTAGGGTAATAGAAAAGAAGGGTACATGCTAGAGTAATGGTAATGTAGGGTACACAGCACAGAGTAACGATAATGTTTGGCACACAGTACAGAGAAATAGCAATGTAGGGCAGATAGTACAGAGTAATGGTAATGAAGGGTACATAGTACAGAGTAATGGTAATGAAGGGTACTCAGTCTCTTACATTGAGCTGCTGATCTGCTGTACTTGCTGTGGTGTTAGTGCAAATGCAAAACACGTTTCCTGAAACCGCTGGCTGTTATCTGACGCTGCAGACAGAGATACAAGATAGATGTACAGACATGAGAATGAGGAAAAGCCAATGATATAGGTACTAATTAGTGATATCTAGGTGAAACAAAGAAACAACATCCAATCCAACTAGCGAGACCTACAGCTAGGGAGGCCCCATTATGTCACTGAACATTTGGTTTGACCAATTCTGCTTTCGTCAAAAATCGGCATGCAACATGCTCTAGTCATATTTGTAATTACTGATATGTTGTGTCCAACTGTTTTATTGTTATTTCTTCTCAGTTGCAGTCATGTTGTCTAATACCTTATGTACAACATTTATATCCAGGCATTGTATAATATACAATTATTGAAACAAAAAAAAGAATTCATCATCATTATCATCACATAGACATTTTACATACATTTGCAGACCTATCATACAAACTATCATACCTGTCATACAAACACATATAAAAATTATAACATCCCTAACTACCTAGCTACAGACGACATCCCTGACTACCTACCTACAGACGGAGTCCTTGACTACCTACCTACAGACGGAGTCCTTGACTACCTACCTACAGACAGAGTCCCTGACTACCTACAGACGGTGTCCCTGACTACCTACAGACGGCGTCCCTGACTACCTACAGACGGAGTCCCTGACTACCTACAGACGGTGTCCCTGACTACCTACAGACGGTGTCCTTGACTACCTACAGACGGTGTGCCCAACTACATACAGACGGAGTCCCTGACTACATACAGACGGTGTCCCTGACTACCTACAGACGGTGTCCTTGACTACCTACAGACGGTGTCCCTGACTACCTACAGACGGTGTCCTTGACTACCTACAGACGGTGTCCTTGACTACCTACAGACGGTGTGCCCAACTACATACAGCCACTCAACATTCCTGCCTACCCACAAACTAACAACAGGATCGATCGTCCTGACCCCAGTCCAATCATTGACAAACTCAAAACAAAACCGGGTTCCAGAACGTCACACCACAAGACAGCCGTGTGCTACCCTTCCATGGGTGCGGGTTTAAATGGGGCATTGGCATTAAGGGACGTGTAATCCCGTCAATGAGTACAGCTTCATAGCACATGTGAAACCGTCAACGAGAGGAGACAGAATTGGCAGGCAAGCAGGCAAGACCAAAGGCTGTTTTGTCTTAGATTTTCAACAAATGGGGCACTTGGGAGAACTGTGTAGCTTGGCGGCAGGGCTTTGAGGGGCTGTTTGGGGGCTGACAGAGGGGGAACAACATCCCTCTGTAAAAGCAGAGATGGTAACACAGTTCCCGGGTCTAGTTCAGATGCAGGCCGTCTGGAGGGGGTCTGTGTACAAAGACAGTTTCATGACAAATGATCTCTCTGTAGATAACGGTACAAAGGGCTCGGTTGAGCATGTATGTGTGACGAATTTTCTTCCTTTCGCAAAACCAAAATTGACCAAAAAGTCCTGACAATTACATGAAAAATGTATATACAGTGGGGAGAACAAGTATTTGATACACTGCCAATTTTGCAGGTTTTCCTACTTACAAAGCATGTAGAGGTCTGTCATTTTTATCATAGGTACACTTCAACTGTGAGAGACGGAATCTAAAACAAAAATCATTTGCATTACCAAATACATGTTCTCCTCACGGTATGTTGGAAAGCGATGGGTTTTGACATCCCAAAGTACTTTTGTAGGCTTTTGGGTTAGATTGGAAGTTCCCTGGTAAGACATTAGGAACTTCAAGTTGTAGTTACAGTTTGGTTTAAGAAAATATCAAGGTTTAGGGTTACATCGTTTTGAGTGACAAAAAAAACAACGTCTGAAAGAAAAAAAAAACATGAAAACAACAACGTATGCTTGTGAACAGGTTCAATTAAAACTCCCTTAAAAGTAACTCCCTTTTTGAGATTGGCCACGCTGCTGTAATATCACAGAACATTAACTCAGCTGTACAGCAATGACATAAGCCCATTGTGGACATAAACCATAAATATATCAACATCAAAATGAGGTGTAAGTATTCAGGAGTTTTATTGATTGGCCCACAAGGTGGCACCTTTCAAGCGGTTGGTCACCAAAGTGGCTCTTGCAGTTTTTTTCTGGTGTCATTGCCCTGTCAGGCCATTGCATCATCGGACTTCAAAGCTGCTCACTCAATCTTAGTTCACGTGAATGTGGCCAAAGAGTAAAGCACACAGGAAGGACGGGGCAAAGGCAATTTACCTCAACCTACTGTCCTAAAGAGGCTTCCTGTCATCGATGTCCCCTGAAAGCTGTGATAGTAAATCAGCATGTGTCAACAAGGCCAACGAGGCCTCGTTTACACAGAATGTCCAGATCTGACTTCTCCATTTAGGGGATTTGTTTTGGACAAGCATAAAAAAAATTAAAAAAAAGGATTTGTCGATTTTGTTCTGTGGCCTCAGATCCACATCCTGACACAGCTTAAGTCTGACACGGCGCCAAAAGCTTTGCCTCTTTCAATCAAATGTAGGCAGAGGAGAGGTGAGCAACAGCCATGAACAAACAGACATTCTCACAGAAACCTACACAGCCACGCACACACGCATGTAATGCCTGTGCATGCGCACACACACGCACATACGTGAACGCGGAAAAACACCCCTCCGGGCCTTGGACCTATCATTTCACTGCAGGTAAAAGTGCTTCCTAAAAATAGCCAAGCGCTTAAATAATCCAAGCTTTTCCCCAGCTACAGAAAGATCTTCCCAGGCCACTATGCAGGCTACACCGCTGACCAGCAACGGCTGTGTCTCTCCGCTCACCCGATGGGCACCGGCTTAAGCCCACCAGAGCACCTGCAGTCAGGGACAAACGCAATGACGGTCCCTGGGCTGAAAGGCTGCTTTTACACGGAGTTCGTTCACGGGAGAAATGTATGATGTTAGTGTCATTTCTGATAACGGGCGTAGGGACAAACCCGGATAGAGCCGTTCTCCGGCCACCAGGAGCCTGTTCTCTTATCTGCATTTTCCCCCTGCCGTGGCTCAGTCTGTCGGGACGAGGGGGCTGTTCTGCTGCCCCTACCTGAGGTGCCATTAGAGATGAGAGGAGGTGGATTGGCCAGAGTCTCTAATGAGGTACAGTCTGCTGTACTGTCTCTTCGACAGCAGAAGGAAGAAACAAACCCTGCCAGCCTGGAGTGGTTCCTAACAACCATCCCACCGCCCGCATGCAGGATATAAATAGCCTGTTCCTGTCTTTCTCCTCTCACTCTCTCCGCTATCTCTCACTCTCTCAACCATCTCTCTCACTCTCTCAACAATCTCTCCCATCAAGCCTCCGGCTTTGCGCTGCCTCTCCCCATCTCACTGCCTCACGCTCTGCACTGCTTTTCCTCATCTCACTGCCTCCCCCATCCAACTACCTCTCCCCATCACATGCTCTGCACAGCCTCTCCCCTTGTCTCACATCCTCCCCCCGTCTCACATCCTCCCCCGTCTCACAGCCTCCCCCCGTCTCACAGCCTCCCCCCTTGTCTCACAGCCTCCCCCCGTCTC
>JACXGK010003398.1:28115-45644 GCA_016801125.1 Novumbra hubbsi | reverse complement strand
GGGGGGGGGGGGGGGGGGGGGGGGGGGGGGGGGGGGGGGTCGCGTTCCTATTCATGCATTATTGAAGAGAGAGAGAGGAATTCATCAGAGACTAACAACTGGGATTCATGTAAAATCATCCATGTGATATTAGGGAGACATCCATCTTCCCCCACACTGCACAGCAGTCTATCTTTCTCTCTCCGTTTTCCCATCTCCCCCGTCACTGGCTCCCCCATTTCCCCCCCCATTATTCGTGTTGTCATAATATCTTACAACATGTTTCCATTGTGCCAAGATCCCAGAGAAACACAAGATGCCCCGAAAGTTACCTTTAATCACCTCACTAATGCTTGGGAGATGCCTTCAAGTGATTCCATTCTGTGTGTGAGTACCCTGTAATATCCCAGGGTAAAACCACACAATGATTTATGCAACACTGCTGTAATACTTAATTCAGCAACCCTTCAAAGATCATTTGTTTGGAGGGTGTGTGTGTGTGTTGGGGGGGGGGGCTATTAGCTTGTTTCATGTGTTTGTCATGATTTGAAAGTCCTTCTCGATAGCCTTTGAAGCAGGAGAACTTAAAGGCATGTGCTACAGGGCCCCAGTTACAGAGCAGCCAGGGAGAGGAAGGACCATCCATCCCCAGACGGCAGCTTGGTGACGGGGCAGATCTCTAATTTATGCCCAGCTGCCATACTGCAGCACGGGCCGAAATGGCACCATTCCTCACCCTTTTTCACCCGCACTATCTGTCCCCCCCCCACCGAGACGATGACAGCCCATGCAGCTGATTTATCCCCTGCTACAAATACTGGAGAGGCGTGCCACACGTCCGCCATAACAGTCTGTGTGTTTTGCTTTGAGATGTGAGTCCATGTGCTTTAGATTCAGATTCGAGTCCATGTGTTTAGATTTAGATTCTAGATCATGTGCTTTAGATTCAGATTCAAGTCCATGTGCTTTAGATTCAGATTCGAGTCCATGTGCTTTAGATTCAGATTCGCAAAGGCTTTATGTCGAGGTACAATAAAAGTATGTGTGCTTTAATTTGAGGTATAATTCTTTGCTTTAAATGGAGATTCAAGTGTTACATTTAGTTTGAGATACAATCCTACCTGCTTTAGTTTGAGATTCAAAGCTGTGCATACATTTGCAATAAAAGTGTTAGTGTGTGTTTTTTATTTTTTCACTCCCCAAGTACACTTTATAAGTGCTTCTTCTGGAAAACTCGTATGTGTGAGATATCTATAGCAACATAACTGTCGCAATACCTCACAATGACACATACCTGCAAAACATTTTACACAGCAAATTGTCAATATAGGAGGAGTGAAAGTTTAGTGAAAAGAAGCAATAAGAAAGCTCTTAAGAGGCAAGCCCCTTGTGTTAAGATCCACTAATGGGTTTGTTTACAAGCTAATCTGTGGTGCAGCATTGCATAAGCAGGGAGCCCTGTCTGAACGATTAATTTGGCCCTGACTGCAATTCTGTGAAATGTCATTACGGTAATAAATGGACTCTCGTAGGAAAAGGCAGTTTCCTGTTAAGTCCTTCTGCATATTTTCTAAGGAGAGTGATACTAAATGGAACTTGCAATAGCAAATATTCTATTCTAAATCTTTGTCATGCATATTGTAATTTTGTAGAACAACATTCCTCGCACACCACTATAAGTGTCATTACAGGATACAACGTTGCAAAACCCTTCCAGATATTAGTATTTTTCTTAGCTTAGCTAAGCTCGGAAGCTCACCATTGGTAGAATGGTGCAAAAAGCAATGTTTATTTTGAATAGCATGTCACCGGAAGAACATGTAGGATGAAAGAGGAGATGTAACGGCCTTGTATGTGGACTGTAGCGAACTAATGCAGTATTTTCAGGTGGTATTTCTGCGCTCAGCATATAACTGCCAAAAACATCACCGGCGCTACACTGTTGTCAGTTGATGACATAACACAGACACAGAATTGTTTGACAAAGAGAACCTCAGAGACCGTCTATCGAACAAAGAATAGTCCCCCAACTTTACATAAAGTCACCATCTATGTGATAGAAAATATTGCTGGTGGCATCCCAAGAGCAGGACTGTGCTGTGGGTTTGGGAGACCCTGTTCAGCTGACAGGATTTAACCTTGTTTCTGCTGAGGGCAAGATCAAATAAAATGTGTTATTGACGCCACCAAGGCGTAAGTGAAATAGTGCTAAGTGCTGGAGCCCTTTAAGAGGCGTACAAACACAGAGCAGTAGCAGCTCAACACCTCACATTAATCCAAAGGTGGAGGGGCCCACCCAGAAACGGCCCACCCACAAACAAGCTCTAATACAAATGGCGTGGTAATGCTGTGTGGCGGGATGATGCTTTAGTATAGAAATGCTGTGTGGCATGGTAATGCTCCGGCATGGTAATGCTGTGTGGCGTAGTAATGCTCCAGTATGGAAAAGCTGTGTGGCATGGTAATGCTGTGTGACATGGTGATGCTCCGGAATAGTAATGCTGTGTGACGTGGTAATGCTGTGTGGCGTGGTAATGCTGTGTGGCGTGGTAATGCTGTGTGGCGTGGTAATGCTGTGTGGCGTGGTAGTGCTCTGTGGCTTGGTAGTGCTCTGTGGCTTGGTAGTGCTCTGTGGCTTGGTAGTGCTCTGTGGCTTGGTAGTGCTCCAGTATGGAAAAGCTGTGTGGCGTGGTAATGCTGTTTGACGTGGTAATGCTGTGTGGCGTGGTAATGCTGTGCGGCGTGGTAATGCTGTGTGGCGTGGTAATGCTGTGTGGCGTGGTAATGCTGTGTGGCGTGGGTGTAAGCATTCACATGTCATTTAGTAGCAAAGTAGTAACAAAGTACAAAAAAACTTGGATTATACTTTAGCTCACACACATATTGTTCCTCTTGTAATCCAAGTAACACATTGGTAACAAGAGGTAAATTTGACGGTATACAACACCGGCATCCATCTCACAACTGAACACTTATCCAAAAACACTCAGAAAAGTACTAACCAAAAACGCTCACATCTGATCAATCAGATCCAGGTGTTGATGACTGATTTACAAATTCAAATGGCATTTTGTCCATTTTATGCCAGTGGGTCAAGGTGCGTGCATGGGCGCGGTACTCACAGCACTGCTGCATGGGATGTCCTTGACCTTCAGCCAGGCCAGGTCCAGGGTGCCCTCCCCCTTGTAGCACGACTGCAGCCTCTCCTTGATGCGCTCGTTGATCTCCCGCAGGGCGAACACGCACAGCGCCGACTCCTGCGAGGCCTCACGAGGCCGCCGCTTCTGGCCCTTGGAGAAGACCGTGAAGAGAACGTCGTCGTCAGGCCCCACGCCGAGCGCGCGCCCCAATATGGCACCAGCCTTGGAGAGGTAGGCGGCTTGGAGAAGCCGGTACTCCACGCCGTCTTTCACACACCCCAGCGGAACCTCCACGTACGAGTTGAAGGCTGTGTCGTCTTTGCACAAGCGGACTAGTTTCGAGGTGTAGACCTGCTCCCGTCCGGTGGAAGACGAGCCAGCGGCTGGCCCGTTCCCCATCTCCGGCTGCAGCGTCAGGAAGTAGACGAAGTTCCCCGAGCCGAAGCCGTAGACGTAGTAGATGTCAAAGTCTGGCACCACGGTGAACGTGTCCGACGGGATCTTGATCATTGACGCGACAAACTCGTCGTGGAAGACGTAGGCAAACATGCTGTCCTCCTCGGAGTTGCGCGCCAGCTTGCGGCTGGAAATGGTGGGGAAGTACTCTGGCTTGCCGTCAACCGCCGTGGCCACGAACAGCTTGTCGGGCGAGGAGTCGCCGTACGACACGATGACGCCAAACACGGAGCCACTCTCGTTGGCGCCGGAAAGGTAGTGCTCCTTCTTGTGGAAGGGCTCGCCCAGCTTGAAGAGGTCGTCCAGGCGAAGGAGTTTACAGATGCCCTGGTAAAGACTGCCACAGGCCAGCAGGCGGTTCTCCCGGTAGTCCATCAGCAGCATCTTGTTGACGTTGTTGGTGCGAGACAGCGGCTCACTGCAGGGCTGGACGATGCGCGGAGGGTAGCACTTGCGGTTGTCCTCTTCCGGGCCGGTCTCGTGGGACACCCGAAACTCCAGGGCGGGCGACAGTTTGTAAATGCGGTTGACGGATCCCAGGTACACGTTGCCGTTGCGTTCGTCAACCGCCACGTGGTTGAACTTCCACTCGGGGTTCTCGGCACGAAACGTGCTATAGTCCTCCTCCTCCTGCACGGCGATGGACGCGGTGATGATGGACGCACCGGCGGGCGCCTGGGGGAGGGGCCGGGAGGCCAAGGTGGAAGGGAGAGTCAGAGCCGATAGGCAGCAGCACAGGGTCAGGCAGACCCGGGTCCCGGTTTGGTGGGACAGCATTTTCCAAGTTGGATGGGGGAGGCGTTAGGGGGGGGCTAGAAGGGGCTTGGGTCCAGTACTGTCAGCCAATCCGTGATCAGGCCTCTCTTTGGATTAAGGTCATTCTGTACCTGGAGAGGAGAAGATAAATATGAGCTGGGACACACAAATTCAACACAGAGTATCCACATTACACCCAATTTTACATTGACAAACACAATCTACTGTGTATACCCCAGTCCACAAACACACACAAACTTTTAACAAAAAGACTGAATATCATAGAAACATTCAGCAACAGGAGACCGAGCAGATTTCAAAAGGCCAGTGTGTGAGGTTTAGGAAAATGAACCCTGGTGGAGTGAGTGTTCCCTGGGGGGTACCGACGCTCCTACACCACCACTGCCTAGCCCCTCACATCTTCCACAGGCCGGCTGTTACACTGCTAATTGATTCTCCCCTTGGACTGTGATTTGCATGCTTTGGAGATCCTACCCTCTTTCCTACAGATTGTGCTGGCCACCTGCTGACATCGCTGGGACAGGGACTTTTAACACTGAGCAAGGCGTGCAAGCAAATACTTCATGGGCAGTTGTGGAGCAATTATGGGGAAATGCTAGAGTTTGCAGAAACAAGCGCCCCATCAGTCCTTGGGTCGTTTGTCAAGCCTCAGCAATACCCCGACACGGTTCCTCCTCGTCTACACACTGAGAGCACGCACACACACACACATAGAATTTTTATGTTAAGGTAAATACACACTTATCTGCACAATTTCTACATTACAAACACCGGTACTAAAGCCTATCAATACTGTCCTGTACTAAAGCCCTGTACGAATGACCTTCAGTACTGTCCTGTACTAATATCCTGTACTAATGATCTTCAATACTGTCCTGTACTAATGCCGATCAATACTACTGTACAGTACTGGTGTCCAGTACTAGTGTCCTGTAATACGGTCAGGTGCTGTGTCCTGCACTGCTGGGTTCTGCACTATTGTGACTTGCACTACTGTGACTTGCACTACTGTGACTTGCACTGCCTAGTTCTGCACTACTGTGTCCTGCACTACTGTGTCCTGCACTACTGTGTCCTGCACTACTGTGTCCTGCACTGCGGGGTTCTGCACTGCGGGGTTCTGCACTGCTGGGTTCTGCACCGCTGGGTTCTGCACCACTGTGACTTGCACTACTGTGACTCGCACTGCCTAGTTCTGCACTACTGTGACTCGCACTACTGTGTCCTGCACTACTGTGTCCTGCACTACTGTGTCCTGCACTACTGTGTCCTGCACTGCGGGTTCTGCACTGCGGGGTTCTGCACTGCGGGGTTCTGCACTGCGGGGTTCTGCACTGCGGGGTTCTGCACTGCGGGGTTCTGCACTGCGGGGTTCTGCACGCCCGCTCCAGTGCTTTTTACTGCATATTGTGAAGATCTTCCTCAAAGACAGGTGTTAGAGCCTTACACTACACCAAATAAACACACATCTTGCATTAACTAAACAAGCATTCCACCCCAATGCCCCTAGTATGATACTGTACAGTACTCTTTGCATATGTTAATGCATTTGTTCAGTACTCACTCCTGCTGGCTTTTGACCATAGTGTATTTCAATAACAAAACTAATTTCTATGACATTGGACCATAACAATTTGTACCCCAAAAATTCCTATTGAATAATGTGCTGATTAATGAGCACATCTGAGTCGATGTTAATGTATTCAGGTGAAGCCCATTATTTATCCCACACTGACAGAGGCCCAAGGTCAGGGACATCCATGGAATATCTCCAGGTGAGATCTCCTGCTGATGCCCGTCTACCCAGAATGCAGTGTGGCAGTTACAGGATCACACTCCCTCTCATATTACAAAGAGAACAGAACCAATCCCTGGCTGGGTTAACACATCTCAGTCAAGGAGATTGAGGAGGAGGTATACATGGTTACTGATTGTAGGCAGAGACGGAGGGTAGAGAACAGAAGCACCCAAGTGCTGCTGTGAGATGAACGAAAGGCCAATGGTCTCTCTCCCTCCTAAAAATAAAAGCGTGTTGTAATATTAATGATACACATTGAGCGAACGTGAGCTCCCCACTCTAACTCACCAGCGGTTGGGATGGGGTGGCAAGATAACAGAGAAGGCAGCGGGGTACACACCTACAACTCTAGTCACCTGTAAATGAGGGGGAAGGGGGGCAGTGTCCCAAATATAATCCTCCTTCTAGCAGGTGCAAAGCACACCCCCGAAAACGCGCTCCGATCGCGACCTGAATCTGCCAGTGACACACAATTATCCCGCTCATCGGGGAAGCTCGCTTGGCTCCTATTTGTCTTGTGCTGCCGATCGGCGTGGGCCATTAATTAAATCTGAGCGTCACACTCAGTCATGCGGAGCTTCATGCCACAAACACACACACACACACGCGGTCCCCAACATTCAAACATATCGTTTATCTACATCCAGATTAGGTGTTCCTCCACCTTCCCGCACCGCACCGAAGCTCTGACAAAAGCAGCTCGCTGAGGCCAAACTTTTGTTTGGGGGGGGGGGTGAAAAAGTTTCACGCACCGCTGGAAAAGCAATCCGTCATCTACACACCCGTAATACCACACACCGTTATGGCCCCCACGCCCTTCTAACCCCCACCTCGGTCACCAGGGTGTGACTGTGTCCCTGTGTGTTTGGGTGTACATTTGCACATTTGGGTCTTCCTATCATGCAGGTAGGCCTGCAAGTGCAAGATTTAACCCACGAAAATCACACACACACACACACACACACAAGCTGCGCCAGCACATCAAAGGGTGCTAATGAATTCATGTTTGGTGGCACACTCACACTCACACTTAAGACTTTGCTGGAAATGTGGAAAAAACACCATGCAGTGAAACAGAAGATTACTCTGTGTGTGTGTGTGCATATCTGTATACCTGTTCTAGCTACCGTAATTCATGAGGAAACGGTCAACAAGACGGACCTGGCGAACACCCTATACTGAGAGGGGCTGAAGCTCCCTTCCTTTTTGATTTACCGGGAAAGGATCCGACCGATCATGGCAACAGAGGGCAACAGAGGGCAACTTCCTGGGCTTCTGGAAACCGACCAATGGAAACTGGACTCTTCTGCCTCAGGCTTTGGGGTCTGGTCAGATTGGCCCGAGAGATCTGACCAACCAGAGACAATGCCGACATGGAGACTGAGCGTCTGTAATCCATTCGTGACGGACCCCTGAGGTCGTAAAGGCGTCTGTCACCCATGATAGAGGGCCTCATCCGGCATCCCACCCTTTTATCTGGCCGCTGCAGTTAGATCAACGCCGGTTTGGCCTCAGGCTGCAAAGAAACCCCTGCTGCACCCTGGACTGTGTTGACCACTCCATCTCCCATCCAGTGTATCAGAGAAGCTGCTTTTGGAAAACGTCGAGGTTACAGATACTAGACGTGACCGCCCTGTCGACCGGCACTGTCACTAAGAGAAGACATTCACAGCTGTTAGCTGAACCGGGTTCTGGTGACTCCTGGGGGACTAACCCTAACCCGGCCAGTTGAATGCTACACGGAACAGACATATGCTAACAATGTCTTAAAATTCCTGGCCCTTCTGTCACACCCAAACCGCCTTAGGTATTGGTGCAGACTAACTCTCCACCATTCTCACAGACTTACAGAGCATGGCCTTCAGATTGTAGTAATGCCTAAACAAAGGCATTACTACAGAACCCCTAGAACATAATGTGACCAGTTGACTATTCGTTTGGCACGTTAAGTCTGTGACCATGGCAGCAGTGCAATATTAATGCCATGGTAAAAAAAACGTAAAACCAAGACAGATTGAACTTTTAGGCCCAAACATCCAGAGACCGGAAACGACACAAATTAGATGCAGTGTATCGTTTACCAGGGAGACACCGCGAGGCCTCTGCCACAAAATACATCGAATAACAGTCGAGAAACTGCAGAGAAGAGAGGAGGAAAGAACAGGAAGGCGGCAGGATTATTGATTGGTTTCCCTCTGCGGGTGTCTAAACCAATCCATGCCAAACAGGTGAAGAGGCATCGTCAAGGTTACACTCCAACGAGTGGGCGGAGGAAGGAGGCGGGACGTCAGACAGACAGGGCTCTGAGCACATCGGTCATAAAAAAGCAGATTACACACCAGACACTTTCACAACAAGCGGAGGCGCCAACGGTTGTGTCTGCTATTGAATGATGATAACACAAGCATTTGAAAGCGATCTTGCTGTTTGGAAAATAGTTGAGTAATCGGAGTGGCCCTAGCCAAGGCCTTAGCAATAGCATACATAGATAAACCCAGGCAAACCCCCCCCCCCCCCCCCCCCCCCCCCCCCGCTATTAATACGCTGAATATGCAAGCTGAAGACTTGGAGCACGGAAGCAGGGCATGCCAGAATGTCTTCATGGTTTCACTAAATGACAGAAATTAAGAAGTAATGTTGTCTGACTCTTATGTAAACAGATTAACTTCTCTGAACATAGAAACATGTTCAGAAATATCCAACGCTGAACATACGAGTCAAACAGGATTATAGGAGATGACGGCAAAAAAGTGGGGTAATTACTGTTTAATCCCTTACATTCCCAAAACCCTCCCGGATCCGTACACACATTTATCTGGCGGCGATCTGACACAGAGTGAGATGCCGACGGCACACATCCATGAGGGACGCCACTCGCAGGTGGCGGGCAGCGAGGAACAGAGAAAGTGGTGGCGAAGACAGGCAGTAGAGAACAGTGTGGCCTACATCCTACATGACATGCCACGCTTCTGTCCTCCGCGTGCCCTTTCCAGTGCCTAACCCCGCCGGTGGAGGTGGCACAGGGGGTGGAGTGGTGGCACAGGTCCCACTGAGTCCTGGTCGTGATCACGGGGTGAACTGTCGCTACACATCGGCCCGTACTCTCAATGAGGGGAACGTCCTGGTTAACCAACCAAAAACACAGACATACACACATAGACACTTAAACACTTAAAATGCATTTAAATAATATTGCCATACAAAAATTAAGTTGCATCTAACCCCTAACCTCAAAACTAAACTGTTAATCTTAACCCAAACCTAAAAAACATAGCCTTAACCCTAAACGATAACCCTGACGCAGAGGCTCAAACATGGGGGGGGGGGGGGCAATATGCAGCTCGAGAGGGTTGGGGGCGCCAACATTGATCTTGCATACCCCTCTGCAAATGTGAATTTGCACCCCTGCACTGGCGCCAAGACGTGTACACATTAACTCACAAGCGTTTTAAACTACTTAACAAGCTTAATAAGAAATCTACCAGGGTTATTACATAGCTGACCAAGCTTAATACATAACTAACCAAGTTATTACATAACTAACCAAGCTTATGACACAATTTAACAGGATTATTATACGGCATTGAGATTTTATTTTATACTTCTTAACAAAATTATTATGCCACATTTAAAGCATATTACACTACTTACCAAAATTATTACTCTTACACGGGTAACCGCTAGTCCCTAACACCATCCAACACAGGTTAACCGCTAGTCCCTAACACCATCTGACAGAGGTTAACCGCTAGTCCCTAACACCATCTGACAGAGGTTAACCGCTAGTCCCTTACACCATCTGACAGAGGTTTACCGCTAGTCCCTAACACCATCTGACAGAGGTTAACCACTAGTCCCTTACACCATCTGACAGAGATTAACCGCTAGTCCCTTACACCATCAAGCGAAGGTTAACAGCTACTCCTTAACACCATCAAACAGACGCTAACAGCTCTGGAAGCCAAAGTAGCTGAGGCCAAACCCAGAACAACACAGTACTGATCCCACCAGCTGGCCAAAGAGCATTATCCTGGACAAGGGGATCCAGACCTCATTATTTCAGATTGTGTTACACAAACACACAAATACACACTGATCTTAGTTATCAGGTCTCATTAACACACACCCACGCACGTTTTAATTGCTCACACTCATCCCTCATCCCTCCATCCTATACCTCTTCAGGAAGAAAACGGATACGGGAGGGAGGAATGGAAAGGGTCTCCGTTTACATTAAGACCTGGATTAGGGTTGAGATTACCACCATCAGATACCCCTGTACGATCCAGGTTATCAGGCCTAATCTCAGATCAGGCCCTTAGTATTCCATAACAAAACCAAATTGTCTGAGGTCTAATCCCAAACCAAGTCCTTAGCAGTGCCCAGGGCCACCAAAGGTTATGTCAACAAGATGGTTCACCGCATATTTCTTCCCGAGGGTCTCATATCGCCTCTGATTAAAAAGACCTGGGTGATGAGTGTCAACTTAAAGTGAAAAGTGAAAAAAATAGGTTGTGAGGTGAAGTTCTGCAGCAGCTGAAAGGATAAACCGTATATTAACGTGTGTATTACACACATTAACATGTTCATTTAGCAGCACTGTAACACTTTTTTTCCAAGTGCATTTAAAAAAGCAGGAACCAGGGCAAGAAACCCCCCCAGAAAAATACCTTTGGGGAGTCCTGCCTGCCCCCCCCCCCTTCAATTCCTCATCTCTTCCCCCATTCCCCCTCCATCATCCCCTGATCTAAGGCCTCCCAACTACGACCATGTTCAACAACACAACACACACACTGCTTCCCACACATACACAGGGCTGAACCCAAACACTGCATTTAGCACTGTGTATTTCATTGAAAGCCGCAGATACATTAAAAGAAACACTGTCCTGTTAGGGAGAGATGAGCCAGACCCACATTCCCCTGATATGGGTGAACAGCATACTCGTTAAGTCCTCAGTTGCAGCACTGAGGTCTCTCCCTCTGTCAAACACACACACACAAAACACACACACACACACACTCTTGCCTAACAGTAGGCTTCAGTCCTATCAGTTCTGGCGCAGCCTGACGCTGTTCGGCAGAGTGTGTTATCGGGGCGGATGAGAAAGCTTTAACAACATTACTGGGGGCCGATGAAGGGCCACTGTCGGCCCTTCATCATCCCGCTCTTATTGGGTTAGTCCCTGATTCCCGAGTGGCCGCGGAATGTCCTCTGTCGGAGCACGGCCCGTACCTGAGGGCCATTACGGGGACTCGACTCGAAGCCCCGCGTCAGTTAGGCCTGGGCGGACGTCGCTGTTAGACCGTGCAAACAACATCAAACAGTGTGAGTGGATTAGCAGCCTGAAATCAGGCAAGATCAAATAATCGCCTCGACAAAATGAGTCCATCAATAGCCCATCTATTTTCATCCATCAACTCCAGCCTATACGTCCGTGTGATTTATGTGACGCTATAACGTTGCATTATTTATTGTCTGGGCCTCATATAGTAGAATGCGGGCTATATGGTAAGATAGCACGAGGACTCCAGGCCGCGAGACATTCGGAATGATCAGGGGCAGCTGGTAACTGGTAACTGCGAGGTGCTTGCGACGCCAAGGTTGTGGGTTCAATTCCACAGGGGGAATTAAAAAAATCTAATAACTCACTACTACAAGTCCCTGTGGATAAGTGTTCACTATGGGCCAGTGTCACAGACAAAGATTAAGTCTCATCTAGGACTAGAACAACCAGCTCAATGGAGGTTTTCTATTGAACTAAATGTATATTTTTTTATTATTAATCTGTGTCAGCGAAACCTGCCCTACATGACTTGAATGCAAATGCAGGCGTCCAATATATAATACGCTAACGTTATAGAACATGGCCTCATCTACCCATTCATTAATCACCCCATTGGCGGCCCGCATCATTAGCAACATATTAAGCCTAACGCTATCAAATACTAATGGCGTTTCTAGATAATGGGAATGCTAGTTGTTTTCACAGGGCACGTTCACACAGACCCCTCTCTTTCGCTCCCCCATCCTCCTTGACTCCCCGGTTCGCTTCAGGAGGAGGAGGAACAGAATACAGGCCACCGAGACAGATCAGCTCTCCTCTATCAGCAGCCACACACAACCATCTCCCGTCCTGACACGTCTTTGTCTCCTTCGGTCTCCCTCCGTCTCTCCTCCTAAATACGTCTCCTGGTATCTCTCGGCCTCACTCCTCCCCACTCACTCCCTTTTTTCTCTCCACCACTGTTTTCCCTCTCTCCCCTACAGGGCATCTCCTGGAATCTAATACCTCCTCAGTGGACTTTTATGAGCGCTGAAATGTCCCCCTTCACACTGGTCTCTCCTCTTGTATTCGCCACTGACCAATAATTAAAGTGTGTGTGTGTGTGAGGCTGAGAGGCCAATGTGAGTGCTGTGCTGCAATGTTATTCTTACGGAGTGGCAGAGTTGAGTGTGATTGTGTATGAGTGTGTGTGGGTAGGTTAGTGGTTAAAGGGTTCACCCTCTCCTCCGTGTCATTCATGAGATCCAATAATACTACAGCGGAACAGGGAATTCAACACCCTTGATCGAGAAGCCCACAGACACGCACAAACCCACAGGGCCGATTCCAAACTTTTGTCAACTCCGGCTTAGACCCCGAGGTTGAGGGACTGGGCATGGTGGATGTCATCTCCACCCATCACCAGCTCCACCCCTCCCCACAAGCAGCAGACAGTAGTACAGAGGTAATATACCAGAGATCAGAACGGTTTATTCTCACACAGCCACCTATTTATTCCCTCTCTCATGATAAACCGCTTATGTGGAGGGGGGGGTACAGCTGGTCAAGCCTATTGAGGCCACGGTGGAAATGTGAGACCACATTGCAGAGAGAGAGAGGGGACATGGGGGTAAAACGGAGGACATGGACGTCAGGTAATGTTCCCCACACAGTATCCAAAAACAGCAATGGCATAAAAGGAAAGCTGATTTGAAGTGGCCTCAGTGCATTATTGTTAACCACAAAGAACAACAGACACCACAGACTGTCAATCATTTTACAGAGCTTCGGCAACACAAGAAACGCTGGAGGATCCTCATTCCATTTCCTCCAGACGGAGTTTGGTGACATGAAAAGTACTACATTAATTCCCCTCGATGCTCAACAGAAGTGCTGCAAGCGTGTGCGTGTGTCTGACTAAATAAACCCAGGAGAAGGAGTCACCGGACAGACAGCCCCATCTGTCCACACCGGAAGACAACGAGATCTGCGTGGAATGTTTCATCAGTAACCAACCCCTTTTTGGGTAGGAATGTCTCACTACCTCCCCCTCTGTCTCACTACCTCCCCCTCTGTCTCACTACCTCCCCCTCTGTCTCACTACCTCCACCTCTGTCTCCAACCTCCACCTCTTTCTCCAACCTCCACCTCTTTCTCCAACCTCCCCCTCTTTCTCCAACCTCCACCACTTTCTCCAACCTCCACCTCTTTCTCCAACCTCCACCTCTTTCTCCAACCTCCACCTCTTTCTCCAACCTTCACCTCTTTCTCCAACCTCCACCTCTTTCTCCAACCTCCACCTCTTTCTCCAACCTCCACCTCTTTCTCCCACCTCCCCCTCCGTGTCCCACCTCTCTCTCCATCTTCATTGCCTGGCTACACGGTAAAGCTAAGTAGACTTGACCCACAAGATTAACTTCTTAGACATGAATGCCTGATAATCACAGGCTTTATGGTGATTATTATAAACCGTTCAACTGCAGTTTTAATTTATCTGTGTTGTGTGTGAGTGTGTGTGTGTGTGTGTGTGTGTGTTTGTTTGTGTGCTCAAATGAGCTTAGGATTGTGCCCCACTAAACAAAGGATGTGAAATTGGACTGTGGTAATCCACCTTACCCCAGCTATGAGTTCTGGTTCCTCCCACAACCCCCTCCAAATACAGGGCAAGAGACAACTGCACATCTGTGGGGTCCACCTCCCCCAGTGCCTACGTCAGGGCACGTACTACCTTCCAGACCCCTCAGTAGTACTTCATAGTCCAGCAGTCATTTCCACTGTTTCAAAAACAGAGATTTAATTGAGGTCTTTGTGAGCGCTCTACTGACTGACTGTATCGAATTACATTGTGCCAATAACATATGTTGTAAAACAGTGGGTATTATCAACGCTACAATATCTCAATAAATCACATGGACGATCACAGGCGATTGCATTTAAGGCAGAAAAAGCTCTCATATACCTCAGCATTCAGGATTCAAAGCAGGCAATTTATAAATATGTGCAGCGTTTTTTGTTTTACAAAATGCATCAAAATAATTCAAATATGTCCCCTTTAGAGTACCGGGTTAGATTCTGTAGATATGACTCAGACACACAGAGCTTTGCGGGCCATTTCCATAGTCTAATAGACAGGTACAAAATGTTTGAAAGAATGTGTCAATGAGCTCTTCACAGCTGAGCTAGCCCATTTTCTCCAATTCTCTAGGCAAAAGGTGACAAATCACAACTTTTGCCTTACCTGAGAGAAATAATTACGGCAGCTGGAGAGAGGAAGATGGAAATGCTCTTTTTCAAAAGGTCACGGAAGAAAGCGAGAGCGATCTGGCTGGGAGCACTCCGACAGTGCTCAAGTTTCCGTATTAAGGAGGCGAGTGACAAAAGATGAATGGCACGACAGGGCTGTCAACAACTAGCTACACAAGAACCTGCCAGGTCGTCACCTCATCAAGACATAAAGCATCACTGAAACCTGCGAGTCCCCCGAAAATATATATACATTTTTTTTGCCATCTACTTCCTCGTCACGTGCTTTTACAAAGTCAACAATTGGTACACCGACAACAGCTATTGAAGCCAATTACCATAATTGCTATAATTATCAATAATTGTGTCCATTCTATTAGCATTAGGTAATGCAACAAATGGCGTAGGGATTTATGCAACATAGCGGGTAATGTATGGGGAGATTAAGGAACGGACAGAAACCCCCAGCTAAGGTATTGCGGTCACACTGACACCGAGCGGAGGGGGGCGGAGGGGGACCGTTAGGCCTGGGGGGGTCAACTCAAACTACCACACACCACCAAGATCCCCAAACACCATAATGACAACCCTTAGTCTGATAAGACAGTTCCCATGAGCCCACACATACCTGATTGCTTTCTGACTGTGGAGGACTACTATCACACACACACACACACACACAGCAGGCCAGCACTAATGATAGAAGCGGAGCATGGTGTGTGTGTGTGTGTGTTATCAATCCTAGACCAAAACGAGTCTATCCCCAAGGGTCTATCCCAACACCAAAACATCCTTTACTCACGCCAACACAACAAAACTCCCTCATTGCCACACACACAAACTCAAAATACGACATTCATTCAGAATACGACAACCTAACCCTTCAATGCTCAATTTTAGAAAGGGGTTACACACACACAGACAGACACATGCATACACACACAGAGACAGACCAGCACAGACAGACACACACACACACTGAAGCATGGTAAGTGTGTAGTCCACCGTGCAGTATATCTTTGTGCGTGTAGTGTTGTTGGCCTCACATTCAGACGTTAATGGCCAAAAGGGAACAAAGATGGGTCTTAGAGGAGAACTGAGGGCGATGACAGTGACGGTTAAATGACTCCCAGGATCAGAAACCCAGGGAGGAAACGTCCCTGTGAGGCACACTGGATCAAACACTGTTTCATAGACACACAGCTTCATACACACAGAGTCACACACATTAAGACTGGACTGTACTGGGATGTTTTGTAAGACTGTGATGTACTGTAAGCCTGCGGTCTATTATAAGACTCTGCGGTCTACTGTAAGAACTTAAATTATATTCCTTGGTTTCCCTAAAATCTCAGTTGGAGCATTGCCAGCATTAGGAGGGAATATAAGGGAATCTGGAATCCTTCAATTGGGATTTCAGCAAAACCCGGGAACTCGTTTAAAGTTACTTTCTGCAACCTCGTTACGGACTTGTCAAACCACTTAGCCATTTGGAGCTCAAGACGCGCCGAACACAAAGAGTTAACGTCGACCGCCTGACACTGGTACCCTTATCCGTTAAACGTGAACGGCATCCCTTTTATTTTCTGGACGACGACTCGGCTCATGTCCTCTCCCCTTCTCCCTATCCCTCTCCCCCTCTCCCCCTCTCCCACAGGCCCCCACACCTCTCTCATGAGGGCCTTGGGCATCAACACGGAAGGCTGTGTTCCAGGCCTCCCAACCAGGCCCAGGGGGACCACGGGGGATAGCCAAGGACGCAGAAGTAATCCGACCCTCTCCGCCATGCTACGTGATTTACTTTGATTTCCTCCCTGCTTTACCTGATCGCATTGCTTTTCCCAGAAAGGGAGAGACATACACAATCACAAACACGCACGCACGCAGACACAGACCCTGAAGCTATCTGGTTCTGGCTTGAATGGTAGACTGAAGAAGGACTGGGATAGCCCAATCACTGCTTTCCAGGAAAATCGGGATGACAGGGCAAAACCGGGGGAGGCGGAGATAAAAGCCTGACAACCGAGCACAACTCTCCGTGCTTTCCCATTTCATCCCTACGCTTGAGAGGATGATGTCCTTTTCATCCCGGTGCTGAAAGGATGATGTCCTTTTTCCTGGGCTCAGAGAGTGTCTGACTACAGTGCTTGAAGTCCTACACTACACGAAGACAGCCTTAAACCTGGCCATGCTTGTTGGGCCTGTAGTGGAGATGTAAAGCCTGAGGCTCCATGTCCAGAGAAATTGCAGACGAAAGCCTCTGGGTCCAATCAAAGCGCAGAAGAAAAGCTCTGGTTCAAATTGAAGCACAGGACAACGTGTCCGTGTCTCGGAACTGGAATGATGGAGTGGCGAAACAAGGTTAGGCATGGCAGAATAAAAGGCTACATTTGCTGGGTAGCCATTTATACCAACACAAATATTTGCCATAGTTTGAGATTCTGTCATGTTTTCAAATGTAATTTATGCATTTAAGAAAGCTACTAGGTAGCCGATATTACACCCCCCCCCAAGTGTTGTGATATCGTGTGTACCTACAGTAGGTTTTACATTTCCCTTCCAGCCATTCAGCAGACGATCTTATCAGCAGCATTGAAGCCATTCCTTTTAATATAACACCATGGCGTGACTGTCAGTTTGCGACACAGTGACACTGACAGTGAAACAAGTAAAGGTGTTAACTTGCACCTCACACGAAGGCACGGGGGTAGCGAAGCGAGACGACCGAATCCAGTCACTCAAACGGCCGTGCAACACCTGCGCGTCTCCACGTGGCGTGCTCCCTAGCACCCCCTAGCGACCCCCGGCACAGGTGGCTGGTGGGAACTGCACCGAGAGGGGGGGGGGGGGTTACGTCGCCATGGGAACAC